>JAQIXL010001728.1:0-16119 GCA_034700245.1 Poikilolaimus oxycercus | reverse complement strand
GTGCGCTATGGCTAACAGCGGAGTCAGGAGATTCTTAAGCGTCGTAATTTCGCTCCGAAACGCATCGCTTTCTCTGGACAGCAAAATTTGAGGCGCAGAGGGTGGGGCTAATTCATGGTCTCCTTGCAATGGCGTCCTGGATGCTGATTCTCCAGTTTTTTCACGTTCGATGATTGATCCTGAAGTTAGGCGTCCTGGATGCTGATTCTCCAGTTTTGTCACGTTCGATGATTGATCCTGAAGTTAGTCTCGCGCGTATTTTCTTCCTTCAAGAGCGGAAGTCAAAATAAATCAGTTCAATCGAGGCACCATCTCACACTGTTTCGAGGTATGACTTGAAGTCCATGTTGAGCTCATGAATAACATCTCAATCTTGCTCCGCATTTAAACGGTTTTGCCAGCGCTCAAATTGGGTTTCGATTTTGTTGTTATGCTCTTGAATCGAACGAACCAGGATTCAATCAAACAGGTTGCGCGCTGTGGGCTTGCTTGAGGAATAGCGCGAGGTGCGTCATATTTTTTTGTGCGCTATGGCTAACAGCGGAGTCAGGAGATTCTTAAGCGTCGTAATTTCGCTCCGAAACGCATCGCTTTCTCTGGGCAGCAAAATTTGAGGCGCAGAGGGTGGGGCTAATTCATGGTCTCCTTGCAATGACGTCCTGGATGCTGATTCTCCAGTTTTTTCACGTTCGATGATTGATCCTGAAGTTAGTCTTGAGCGTGTGATCGGACTCCTCTTTCGCTCATCTGATATCTACAGTTGTTTCATAGAGAAGAAAATCTTACCATCAACCCAGAGACTACCAAGAAACTCCACTAATTGTAAGTCGCAATACTCGACAGTACACTTGTGGAAATGGTGGGAGTGAAGGCGCAACGACTGTGTGGAACAGAATTGTCGGCGCAACAGAGAGCTCCTCTTTCTCGCTCCAGAACAACAACGAGATGGAGGCGCAGCTTGAAGGCGATCAGGAGGCTAAACCGCCCACTCCGTTTGCTAGTTCTTCCAATGTTGGATGCCAAGGACTCGTTCGAAAGTGAAGAACATTAGCTAGACTACGGTAATGCTTGGGGGGTTAGACCAACCTAGTTTGACGCTTGGGAAGATGAAGGAGGTAACAAAGTCGTAGACTCAACTTCGCTTTCATCTTGGTGAAGGTCGAACGGCACCACTGTAGCTTTGTCTAACAGTTGATTGAGCATCTTCTATGGACGATCGTGTAAAGCAGCATTTTACTTGTTGCCTAAACTTAAAAATTAGAGTTTAACCGAGTGAGAGGGAAAAAGACACGCAGACAGAGGCTTAGGGAGCGGTGGAGTCGGCAAGATGTAAACAGGAGAAACATTATTAAGCTGCAAAGAAACATTATTAAGCTGTAATAAATTGAGCTGTGGCAAAAAACGGTTAAAAAAAAGCGCGAAAGGTAGCGTGCTGACGAAAAAGACGCCAAGGAGAAGGAAGAGGGCGCAGCTTGCATGTCGCCTTTTTGGCGCGAAATTTGTCTTCACGTGCGAGATGACCCGGGCCGTGGCCTCTGTGAGAAGTGAATCGGCTCTCATTTTTTATTCCAGCTTTCGCGTCTCTTCTCCGTGCGGTGTTTCGCATTCATTTCTGTATGAAATCGTGCTATTTTTGCAGGCATCTAGATTGCTCTCTGACATTGGCGTCCATAAACGGCGCCTACACAATCGGAAACCTCGTCTCTGAACGTCATTCGTACTTCTAACGTCATTATCATAAGACACAAAATACTTCAAAAGGTAAGCGACTAGAGGGAATTTGAAGTTCCAGGCGACAAAGGTATCGTCCAGGAACATTCGTGAGAGACGCCCATCGTTCTTTGAAGATCGCACGACACAATGGAGACGCGTGCTCTAATCGGCTACAGAGTAAAGATGCCGAAACAGGTTTGTCGCGTCTTCGAAATCTGAATCTTCCAGATTTGTTCGGTTGTGTTCGGTCACTCGTCGAGTGAAAAGTCAACGGCCGGAATAAGCCATGCCGCGCCTTCTTCGGTTCCCGGTAACTAAGAAAGTCGTGAAAATGAGAGTTATTGCTGTTTTTTGTCTGGTAAAGAGCAATGAATTTAAATAGTTCAGCTTCACAGTACGAAGACATTTTTTTACTCCAAAGCGTTTCCGTCGCACATGAAGAAAGGTAGGCTTTGTCCAAAATAGGCGTGCTCAAGCTTCTTGATGTTGTCGTAGAAGCGGGTTTTGAAGAAGACCTTGAGCTTCGGAAACTGAAGGCCTAGATCCGCCTCTACGCCCTTGTCGAAGGCTGGACGTTTTGTGAACTGCAAACTTATTTTGAAAAAAATGAGAAAAAAACGGTAAGCTTGCCTCAGCACATCCTTGGATCATGGTTCTCTTGTCAACTTCCGATTCGGTCTCGGCTTTAAAACCTTTCACTGTGACGAGGATGGCATCAATAAGCTGAAAAAAAAACGGACTTTTTGCTTTAAATTATTCTTCTCGAAACAAATAGAGGGCGCAATTTCATTAAAATTCACCAGCTCGAAGCGCAGCTGATTGCGCTTCTCTAATTTCGCGAAATTCGCCGCAAACCATTTCGAGAGTTTTGCCCAATTCGCTCCCAGTTGAGGACGTTTCTCTGCGAGGGTACGATGAAAATCCACACAGCCGTAGAGAAATGCTTCAAAAGCCGTCTCATTGCGATGCTTCTGAAGATTTGAGCATTGTTGAAGATTCATCTAGGAAGAAAACCCGTCCGTAAGCGTCCATGGCTTCAATCGCTCTGAACCCCGCCTCATAAAAGCGTTTCAAGTCATTGTATTCAAGCTGAAAAATACTTTTTGAAGCGGATAGCAGGCCATACGTTGTCAAGGAAGTCCATGACTTCATCTTCGAGAACACCTAAAAACGTATAGAGACACAAAAAAACTCACGCTGGAGTTTGGCGTGCGTGAGATGCCGGATTTCGTCAAAAATCTCGTCCCAAGGAGTCTTGTCATCGTTAATGGCAGGAAGAGTCGGGAGCGATTTCGAAATCGGTGAAAGACGAAAAGCGGTCACGGCGCCGAAGAAGAGAAGGAGACGTGCAGCCAACATTGTTCCTTTCACTGAACGATAAAGTTGCTCCAAAGAGCTTCGAAACAACTTGCGACAGCGAATCGACCGGAAAAATATTTTCGAAAGGACACCTGTTGCAGGCTGAGGAAAAAAGAACGAACAATAATGCCTGGCCGCACGTGGCCTCCGAGTTTGAACGAGGTAACGAGGTTTGTGAGAAGGCGGCTCATAGCGAAAACGTGCGATAATGGTTAATCGCCTTGTTGACAAAATCGCAACGTGTGAAACCCACGTCCTTATGAACAAAAATAAGCACACGCCTCCAGCACGCCAGCAGGCTCTGGAGTTAGGTAATCTTTTGTCCTCTTTGTTTCCAGTTTGATTAGGAACGACTCAAGCGGAACGATGTCTGAGGCACCCATGGACAGTCTCCAAAGGGTGCCGACTCAAGCGATCAAGTGCCGACCCATCGAAAATCGCCGATCGAGCAACTTCAAAACGTATTTTGGCCGCAGCAACGTGCTTTTAGGATTACAACAACTTCGCAAGTCGTGGATTAGCTCAACCTTTCAGCACTTTGTTCGTTCGCCTCGTCTTGCACTGGTCTATAAGGCTCGAAAAGAAGACCTTTGACTGGAAAAACTAAAAGTTTGCACCTTCGGCAGTCAATCAATGAGTGGAATTTGCAAAGAAATGTTTATTTCAGTAATGCTTCTTCGGGCACTCGCATGGTTCTCACAACCATGCGAGTGGAAAATAATAGCGCACTGTTCAGTGATTCTCGACCTAACCGCCACCAAATTTCTCAGTGCATACGTCATTAACGAGTCAGAAGTCTATGAACAAAATGGAAAAGCCAATCCAAAGATAGGTAGAGCCATTCTCGACGACGATTTTCCATCCCAGCTTATCCACCTTCTTCTTCCATGTCTATTCCGCTTTCGAGAAGATATGCATCTTTCGAGCCAAACGGACGCGTGCTGAAATTCTGGATACTGGAAAAAAAATTTGAAGTTATTTTAAACACTCACGTGATAGCCACGTTCGTTCAATCAGTTTCAAAAGTTCGTCTCGCCAAGAACTTATTTCGAAGTTCAAAAATTTCACTAACGCCTCTAAGTTCCAATGAGTGCCATCTAGGAGCACTTCACGCGTTGCAACGGTCTATTCGTTACTCTAAAACACAAACTTGGCATGTTATTAGATGAATTGAAAAACTTAAAGGAAATGATGGGAACGTTAGAGTGCGACGATATTCTTGAAATGGGGGCCATGCTGTGGGGTGAAGTTGAAAAATTAGCACTTTTGATCTCATTGACCCTATGAGACGCTGGCTGATAAACAAACTGGCGAACAACTTCAAAAGTGCCTGTAGGTGCGAAGACGACTTGGAGATTCTTATCATTTTGCGTTGTCATTGACGTTGGCACAAATGTTTTGAAGAAGTATTTTTCATGCTGCTATGTCAGCCCCTTGTGCGACTCCGGTAAAAGAAGCCGCTATCGACGATCATTGGTCTACATAAACTTGTTAAGATACGCCTCGGACACGGACAAAAGCTTCATTTGCCCTACTTCTGTCAGTGAGTGCATGTGTACGAGTGATCATCAATGCTAAACATTTATTCGTCAAATTTTCAACGATGGTTGATGATGGGTCTTGCGACCAATAAAACTAGACTGCCTTCCAGATGTCCCGGCTTTTCGTCCACCAAGAGTTGTTTTAGATTGAAGACCATCTGAATACGAAGGACTGGGGTCCTCTCTATTGTCTATGGTTTGGCAAATCTTCACAGCTTCCTCTCTGTCATTACGTTGCCAATGAACGCTATAACAGTTTTGCCTTCAACAATTGTAAGTGCTCACGTCGATTGTTTCCTTGACGAAAGAAGAAACGCAATTTCTTTTTGTTCTGTTCCGAAACGACGACCATTTCGGTTGTTCTTACTTCCACTTCCCTGGCGTGGAATAGGGGTCGTTTATGGACTCCCGTGTGAGGAGCAGCAGTCTATCTGATGCCTAAAGGCAAAAAATTTAGTGCTTAGTTAGACCGAGTGAGGGACGAATGAAGCGCACGGTAAAAGAGGACAAGTTGACGGAAAGAGAGGCTAAGGGCAAAATACAGAGACTGACAAGACTTGTGAGATGGATACGTGCTCGATTCGAGCATTAACGCTGCTTGTTGAAAGTGAAGAAGAGGAAGAAGAAGAACATGCTAGTTTTGAGCAGAAAGAAGAAGTAGCAATAGAAAACTCAAAGAAGATTGACTTGAAGACAAGGGAAAAGCGCTCAGTGTGCGGGAGAAGGGAGAAAGCGTGGCGCGCGTGGTTTTTTTTTGGCGGGAAATGGTCTTCTGTAGTGGTGCGCCCTAATCGCAACCCGAGTGACTCCGCCGGTGAGAGTGTGATCTTCGCGATGAAAGGCTCACGTTTTTACTTCAACTTTACTATTTTGACTTAATTTTATACCAAAACGCATTTTTCTTGCAGACATTTAGATTGCTCTCGGACAATGGCGTCCATAATCGGCGCTCACGAGGACGAAGATAGAGGAGGTGGACGGCACGAGTAACAGTTCCAAAATCGGGACGACGGTCGAGATGGTCAACACGGTACTTTCACCACACCAATCCACGCCTCCATCGCGCAGAGAAGACGATGCCGCCACATACGAAGAGCTAGCGAAGAGCCAAAGAATACCACGACCAGCACGGCCGCACGCTACGTTTCCTCTGTCAAGACTCGTTTCACAAGTCCGAGTACTGCACAAGATCGTTGGATCACGTCGTCGCCGTGAAACGCTCGAACGCAACGTCCACTGTCGTAGGTGCCTCCGACTGGCCACTGGACACACGCACGAAAAGGGTTGCCCAGATCCCCGTCAATGCAACATCTGCAATGGACCTCACGCACGAATCCTCTGCCCGGACTTTGTCGTCGACCGCGGTAAACAAGGTCTCTGAAGGCCACCGAAATGAAGTCTACGAAATCCACCACCCCATCCACTAGTAAGATGAACGGCATCCGAGACTTCCTTCTCAGCATACCACCAGGAGTGAAGCTCGACGTATGTATAACAAACTATATTTCGAATGCAACTTACGGTGTTCAGGTGGCGAGCTACTCTCTCGGGTCTTGTCTTCTCACTTTGACCCTCTCAATGGCCCTTGTTTGTGGTCATAATATCACGGGAATCATCAATCAATATCACACGATGGGTTCACCCGGGTGCTCAAACCTGGGTGTGGAACTCGCGGAATTTCACGACAAAAATGTGCGTTTTAAGATCTCGACTCCTTTAAACACAGCTTGCAGTTTGCTGGACATCGGATCGTTTATCGCTGCCGGCTTAGGACAGCAAATAAAACGTGCAATAATGCCCGGCCGCACGCGGCCTCGGAATTTGAACGAGGTAACGAGGTGTGCGAGAAGGCGGCTCGAAAAACGTGAACGCAATAATGGTTAATCACTTTGTCTGCAAATGTTCCTGAGAATAAACGTATGCAGCCGTGTCCTATTCTAGTTGGCAATAGCGTTTTTTCAAGGTCATTCTCTCCACTTGCACTGCCGCCTCTTCTCCCCTCAACACTCTCCCCTTCACAGGCAAAAAAATCGATTGAGCACACACTGACGTGCCACCGCTCTCCACGGATGAGAGATTCGCGTACATTGCAGCTTCAAATTTTCCAGGCGTAGACTTTATTGCGATTGAAGCATTTCTGGAGTTTACTCTTATTTGTTCAAACGGTTTACTTCTTGAACATGGTAACTTATCGCGCGAAATCAGTTCCTCACAACTTTCAATCGCTGAAGCCTTCAGGCATGCGTAGTGCATAGATTGCACGACGGAAAAGCGTCCATAGTCGGCGCACCTTCTTCATATTCCACGTTTTATTTGAACTCTGTGAGTAATTTGATTTCAATGAACGTTTTACCAACTATCAGCTTTAAGAGACGACGAAGATATCTAACGGTGGAACTCTGGCGTCGAATTACTGCAAACTACGTGGCTAAGCCTGCGGGACGATAATGTGCAGAGGAACGCTCGCACGAGTCAATGGTTTTCAAACAAGTCCTTCAGCTGGCAATATGCCTACCAAATTCCACGTTCATATTGATGATGATGTGTATGTGGAGGAGCCTGAAAGTGAATTTGTTTGTTGTAGTGGTCTTCAAATGGGAATGGCAAAAATGTAAGCCATCTTTTTCAAACATCAACAGATTTTATTTTCAGAAACTGCGAACGGCAACATGACACGCCACTCGATTTGCTATATTGGATGCGCCATTTTTGGCTTTTGAGTTGTGAAAAGGAATAATTGTACAGCAGGCTGATTGAGGATAAAATACTATTTTATATGTGAACCATTCACTTTCTCGCAACACACTCTATTTGTGCCTCGGAAAAGCATGCCAACATGATTTCGCTTCCTTTCCCCTCCTCGTCTTTCTCAAGGTCAACTCTGAAATTACGCTGCCCTCCCCGCCGCTGACGACCGTGAATCGATTGGGCACGACGACTTGTTCACCCCTTAACGCGTTCCATGAGTGCGAGGCTGCAGCGTCTTTTGTTCTCTTTTTTGCTTTTGGAGATATGTCGGGCGTTTCGCGTGCACCTTTTCCTCTAAACTCATTGAGTGAGCCTCCTTTTCAGACATGAACATAGACTGATATCGGAAGAACGTCCATAGTCGACGTGCTCCTTCAACTTTCACGTATTAGACGGCTCTGCCTCGAAAACATTAAATGTCGAACTGCGAGCATCCGCAAAGCTGAATACTCACATTTCGCGACAGAATTCACAAGCTGCATGGTTTGTTCCACGAAGAAGCACTTGAGTCTCGTATACATAACCTGCACGAGATCTACTTAAAAGTAAGTCCAAAAAGCGCAAGTTAAACAATCTGTTTCAGTGAGCTGCGAACAAGAAGAGCAGAATGTCTGCGAATACCCTGTTCTGACAGGAACTAAATTTTCCTTCAGGATACCCACCTGATGAGGACTGGTACAGTACGCTCGATGCTTCACAGGGTGCACTACTTTTGACTTCGAAGTGGAATTGTAAAAATTAGATATGACAGCCGTAAGTCTGAAAATATGCAGTTAACTCACATCAGCATTCAGTGACCAGTAAAACCACTCACTCGATGCTGCGGCCATTGGTTCTCCTCAATACCTGCCGAATTCAATGAGAAAGTCGTAAGCGCGTGCCAGTGAACTTGACTGTTTCAGTTATATTTGAAGACCCATAAAACGTAAGAAAAAGCCTCTTTCTGGGTAGTAGATTTTTATTTTAGAGATAGTGCCAATTGACGATTAGTGCAAATGCTCGACTAACTTCATAGGATGTACAGTGTATGATTTCGAGTTGTGGAAAAGAAATTAGTTTGACATCGTAAGTTTGGAATTGGACGGCTAAATCACATTTCAGTGACGTTCAACAATGTTGTCTGCAGCAAAAAAACCATTCACAATCGCTCAAAATCTTATTATCGACGAGGTAGTGCTCGATACACCGGAGTATTTTTAGCTTGGACGGCTTCAAAGATCCATGCCAGGAATGTTTGACCTCAAACAGGCGACTCCGGTGAAATAAGACGCTATCGACGATGATTGGTCGTCTACATGAAACTTGCTACTCTTCATTCTACTGTCTCAAGCACGGACAAAACATTTACTTGCCCTATTTCTGCCAGCGATTGCATGTGTAGGAATGAGCAGCAACATTTATTGAGGTTATCAAAGATGATTAGAGTAATAAAAATGGATCTTATAACCAATCACAATAGATTTCCTTCCAGATGTCACGAGATTTTGTTCACAAAGAGCTGATTTCTGCTCCGAATAGGTCAGGAGAATATGGACGATAGCGGCTTTTGGTGGAATTGTCCGGGCTACTGATGAATCTTCACAACTTGCGTTCTGCTCCGAAGAAGAACAAAACTGGTTATGCAGAGGTTGTCCGTGTTGTCTTGCCGAAGATGAGACGCGTTTCCCTCATGCCTGCGGCTTCGGAATTGATTTTCATCACTGCTCGCGCTACGGCAATTCTTCTTGATGCGTTCGGGATCGATTGCCATTTTTGCTCATCTTATTTCCACTTCCAAGGCGTCGAATAAGAGTCGCCTATGGACTCCGATGTATGAAGCAGCATTCTAAGTGATGGCTAAAATGCAAAACCCTTGTAAACCGAGTGAGAAACAAGTGAAACGCGCAGTAAAAGATGGTTGAAAGAGAGAGAGAGGGGCTAGTGTGAGTGGGCAAGGCGCAGAGAGACATATGGACACACAATACTGAAATCCTAGCACTCATGCTGCCTGTTGAAGGTTAGGAAAGAAGTAGACAAATAATGTTGTTGAGTAGTAAAAAGAAGTACCAAGTGGAAAGAAAAAGAAGAGTAAAAGCGTCAAATGCGCCGGGGAGAAGGAAATCAGCGCGGCGTGCAATTATTTTTTGGCGGGAAACTGCCCTCTGTTGTGGCGCGCCCCGGTTTACAGCCCGAGTTGCTGGGAGTGAGATCCTGGAGATGACCGCTAGCTCTCGCCTCTATACCAACTTTTACATTTGTTGACCGTGCGCTTTTTGACTTAATTTCATGTGCTTTTTGATTTAATTTCATCCGCATCTTGCAGGCATCTAGATTGCTTTTGGGCAATGGCGTGCATAAACGGCGTCCACATCCATTTTGAATCCCGACAACAGCTGTGTATTTGACGTTTGAATCTGAAAGGCTGAACTTCACTACCTAGCACAAATAAGGACAACTATCAGGACCAAGCACTCCTTCAAACGTTAGTTGCGAAAATGAAACTGAAAGTTTTCAGGTATTGAAACGAATCGAGGGCAACTGTCGGAGTGTTGCAACTTTTGAAGAGTGGAGTGAACTTGAAGGGCAATGCATCGCCCTTCAAATATCCGAAGATGCCTCAACTCCCAACAGCGAGAGTTCAAAAGTCAGTGGCCTTTTGACACATTGGAGTCGACAACTTCAGACCGACACTCGTGAAAACGGACGAATGCGAAGAGAAGATCTACGCCGTGATCTTCACCTGCCTCGCTTCAAGAGCAGCGAGACAGAAAGTCGTCGAAAGGCGTTTCTCGACGCATTTCATGCATTCATGGCCCAAGATGGACAACTGTTCTCAGTGGCAATGCGAAAAACTTCATTATGAGCGCAGAAGTGTTGAAGAGAGTCACGGACGCAATGGGAAAGAAAACTGTGGAATGTTCTCTCTGACGTATGTACTCTCTATCATTCTACCAAATGTCGCCTCTTTAATTGCATCATCGACTTCCTTCAACATTCGAGTGCTTTCGCTATTGATTGTTGAAGTGTTCCCCGCAGAAAAGAAAAACTTTTACGTGTCAAAGAGCGAACAGTTTTACTGCAAAACATTTGCTTCATGAATGTGGCACATGTCAAAGGGTGCATCTTTTCCGAACCAGGAATGCTCGACCTTCTTGATGTTGTCGTAGAAGTGGCTCTTGAAGAAGACCTTGAGCTTTGGGAATTGGCCGACCAGATCCGCTTCTACACCTTTGTCGAACATTGTACGTTTTGTGAACTGCAATTTCATTTTAAGATATTTTGGTCTATCACAAAAAATCTTTTATAATGGCGTAAATATTGTACTATGCGGAAAACGTGCGCCAGAACAATTCGACGAGGGGGAAATAAAAGAAGTCTAACCAAGTGGGCTGGGATGGCGTTTTGAGAATCGGGTGAAGGTCCCCAAACAAACACATCAAATCTTGCCTCATCACATCCTTCCTTCATTGTCCTCAGGTCGACTTCCGTTACTTCCTCGGCTGATAGCCCTTTCATGGTGACGATGACCGCATCTGTAATCTCAATAGCGAGATCTCTGCTAAGTGTCAAAGCGGCACAACTTCGCAGCGACCGAGGACCCACAGGTTCCCCCAAGGTGTAACAACACAAAGAAACAAACAATTGCCTTTATCCTAGGCTCCACACTAAACCACAAAACAACCACACGTGAGTCGCCACCAAAGCAGACTGACATAAATGCAAATAAACAGGCGAAGACACTAAATGAAGTACAAAGCGAGAGCGGAAAGTGGAGCAATGTAGCAAGCTACATTACACATCGATCAGCTAAAAATCGAAAACTTATTTTTGAAAAACGGGAAAAAAATGAATATTCATTGAACTTTACCAATTCGAAACGATGCTGGTTGCGCGGTTCCAACTTTGCGTATTTCGCTACGAACCACTTAGCAAGTTTTGACCAATTCACTCCTAGTTCGGGACGTTTTTCGGTGAGGGTACGATGAAAATCCTCGCAACCAAAGAGAAATTCTTTGAAAGACGTCTCATTTTGATGTTGCTGAAAATACAATATTCAGCATTTTGAAACAACCAAAACCTGTCCATAAACGTCCATAGCGCCAATTGCTCCAAATCCGGCCACATAAAGTCGATCCATGTCGTCGTATTCAAGCTGAAAAGTACTTGTTGGAGCAAAACTGAAGCCATACGTTGTCGATGAAGTCCATGACTTGATCCTCGAGAACACCTAAACAGCAGCAAATAAATTTTTCAAAAAAAAACTCACGCTGAAGTTTGGCGTGTGTCAGATGCCGTATTGCTTCCTCAATCTCGTCCCAAGGATCATTGCCATTGCCAATGGTTGGAAGAGCCGAAAGCCGTTTCAAAATCTGAGGAACACGGAAGGCTGCCGTCGCTACTCCGACGAAGAGAAGGAGACGAGCGCCTAGCATCGTTTTCTATACGTTTCGCCTGAATGACGAGACTAGGCATATCTCTTCACTCGCACTTGCTCCATCACCCGTCAAAACAAATTCGAAGTCTAAACTTTATGAACCAAAAATGCGGCGCAATGCGTGACCTCTGAGTAGGCAGAGAGACTGCGTCGTCCTTAAATTTCGGCAACGTTGCATGGATTAGCACTTCTTTCCCCCCCCCCCCCCTCTTTGAGAGTATTCACGAGGGAATGCCTATTCGGCACATTTGACCCGGACCGCAATCACAATGAGTCTGAGCGTGGGAGCGTCAAGGGGTCCGGCTCTAAATATTGCACTTCTCGCATGATTCCTCATTGCTGAGCAGCATCGTGCTTTCTTTTCTCCGTTCTGGACTTCGCATTCGTTTGCTTCGCGACAATTTCCGTTTGAGAGTCATTGTTTTTTTTCAGGCGTCTATAGAAGATGCATTCAGCGTGGTGTCTATACATGGCGCTCTTCAGTTGTACTCTCAATATGCCTCTCTAAAAAAGAGTCAAGTTAATGTAAGTTCAAATGTGTCGAAATAATTAAAAGAGAAGCAGATGCCCGTCCGCGACAAAGCAAAGGCTCAACAAGCAAGACCATGTCAATACTGCCACCTTCGAGCATTCAAAGAAGAGAATACCAAGAGGAACAGCGTTGAGAAGGATATAATGGAAAAATTTAAAGACTCGTACAAGTTCGGCAGGCATGTGCCAAGCAAAAAAATGACTAGTTTTTTATCGACAAATAAAGCAACTATCGAAATGTTCGCGCTCGCTACGAATCCTTCAAGGCAATAAAGTTTTCGATTAACACGCACACTTTATTCGAAAACGTTTCCGTCAGGCATGTGGCACATGTCAAAGGGTGCATCTTTTCCGAACCACGAGTGCTCGAGCTTCTTGATGTTCTCGTAGAAGTGGCTCTTGAAGAAGATCTTGAGCTTTGGGAATTGGCCGACCAGATCTGCTTCTACACCCTTGTCGAACATTGGACGCTTTGTGAACTGTAATTTTTTTAATCGTAGCAAAAAAAGTGAATAAAACTAACCTCGACACATCCTTCAGCCATCGTCCGTTTGTCGATTTCCGTTGGTTCTTGGGCGTCATATAACTTCAAAATAATGAGGGTGGCCTCAATGAGCTAAAAAACAGTAATTTTAGGTTATTTTTTTACTTGGAAAAAGGAAAAGACGGAAAAGAAAAACTCACCAATTCGAAACGATTCTGGTTGCGTTTCTCCAACTTTGCGAATTTTGCCGCGAACCATTTCGCGAGCTTTGCCCAATTGGCTCCCAGTTCGGGACGCTTCTCGACGAGCTGCTGGTGAAAATCTTCACATCCATAGAGGAAGGCTTTGAATGCCGTCTCATTTTTATGTTTCTGTCAAATGGTAGCGATAATGAAAGATTCTGAAACAAAACAAACATATCCATAATCGGCCATGGTCAAAAGGGCATCCTCTCCCGCGTCGCCAAGGCGATTCAAATCGTCGTATTCCAGCTGGAAAATGGTTTTTCAACTGAATTGAAGGCATACATTGTCGATAAAGTCCATAACTTCATCCTCGAGAACGCCTAATAGCCGTGAAAATTTGCTTGAAACAAATCCGG
The DNA here is from genome assembly GCA_034700245.1 of Poikilolaimus oxycercus. NCBI lineage: Eukaryota > Metazoa > Nematoda > Chromadorea > Rhabditida > Rhabditidae > Poikilolaimus > Poikilolaimus oxycercus. Next base: position 2,728 of record JAQIXL010001728.1, on the reverse strand, counting down.
AGACTCACGTTGCAGTTTAGCATGCGTGAGATGACGAATTTCTTCAACAACCTCGTCCCAAGGACTTTTGGTGTCGTTAGTGTCTAGATGAGTTCGAAGCAATTTGGAAATTTGTGGAAGACGAAAGGCCGCCGCCACCCCGACGAAGAGAAGGAGACGAGCAGTTAACATCGTTTCCTTCGCTGAAAGACAAAGTTGCGTACAAAAGCTTAATCCCGATTTGCAACCGCGTGTTGCATAAAAAATATTTTCAAAACTAGTGATGTTAGACGGGCGGCATTGCGCCGGTTATGCGTGACCTCCGAATTGGTCGAGGTGCTAAAGAGGTAGGCGAGAGCTACTCAGATTCAACACACTTCAAGAAAACAAGAGAAGCGCAATGATGAGCGATTTCGTGGAGATGCCGGCGTTGCTTGCGGCAACACCTCCTTCATGTGAATTCATTCCCTCATTGAAAGAGGCATTGCCGATTGCAACGCATGCAGATGTTCCCGACACAAATGATATAAGAGCTTGAACCCAAAGATTCGAGATGGCCCGAGACAAACACTTGAGAGGAACATTTTCAACCAATCGCATCTGATTGGTTAATTGGTTGCTCAAAAGAAATGATGTTGAGCGTTTTGACTTTAAAATTTATTGAAACGAATCGTGAGCACGGCATGCACTGAGAATCTGAGGAGAAGGTTTATTATTTTTTGTTTTCGCAAAAAAAGGATAGACATATCGACCAGCCTGGCAAGCGCCGAGTGCTTGACACGCGACGAGCATTAATGCTGAATCAGAAAAAAAGAACTGACTCAGCTTTACGCGAAAGAGGAGGTTTCGTGAGCAGATAAAAGTCTTCGTTTCTTGATCGTCACTGTTTGTCTCCGTCCTTCGAAACTGTTCGTTTCCTCGCCGGCAGCTTCGATTTTTTTTTCGAAATCCTCACTTTCTTCGTCTAAAGCCATGACAACTCGTGGCGAGTTCTCGTATTTCGAGCCTCTGATTCTCAAACGAATTTTTCATTTCGTCTATGTCAATGACGTCATGCGATGCCAGCGTCTGTCCACCTTCTTCTTCCAATTTCTTCGCAAGAATTTCGATTTAATTCAACCTAAACGAATTGTGGATCGAAGCATTTTTCTGCGCTTTGGTCCGACTGATATCAATTTGTTCCCGCCACCATCCAATGAGCAATCCGACACCCGCCACCTTCGTTCTCCGCGTAGCATCGGGATTGAAATTGTTTGCTTGGCGCGTAATGCGAGCAACCCTTCACCGGACCTTTGCGTGGAACCACGTCCGGGTATTCCCAACGGCAGACGCTTTACCGTTTCCACGAAGTCGCCAGCGGAAACTCTTTGCATGCTTCTAAAAAGGATCGGCTTCTGCTTTGAGGTCGCTACTGTAATTGCTCATGGAGTGGAGGACGCGCAGCTGCGATTCACAGAAAGCCTCGCTTGTGTTAACGGCATCAAGTCAGTCACACTTCGTCAGTGCAACTTGAATGGCTCGCATCTTTATGCGTCACTCTTCCGCGCCCCGCTGGAGTTCCTCGAATTCTTTAGCTGTCAAGTGGACTGGCAGATTTGGCCATTAGACGACGATTTTCTGCCTTTGACGTTGAAAACCCTTCGAATGAGCGTGGCTGCCGGATGGCGAAGAAGCCCGTTTCCCATTGCTGTGAATGGAGAAACTTTATTGCAAATTGTCGGCGGCCATCTTCAAGATGTGCAACTTGTTGGCGATGCCAATATTGCTCCGGCGGACATTCGAAAATTGCTTGAAGCTTTTCAAGAAGGTCGTTGCGCCCGCAAACTGGATCTCAAACTCGCGTTAACTATGGTGGATTTGAATCAATCGGCGACAATTCAAGCCTGTCTTCCTCGTGGTCATTTCTGTGAGGGTCAACTTTGTCAGTTTAGCCGCGGAAAAGAGAAAACGCACTTTGTGAAGTGCGTTAACTCCAACGATGTCTTGGTATTCACAGTCCATGATAGCGCTCGAGTTCTTGAGAATGTTCACATTTGTACCACTATAAATGGGTAATTATCGTACTTGTAATATAGTTAAGAAACTTGCTAGTGAAGTTGTTCGTGCTGAAACTGCTTTCTGATTTGGAAAAAAGTTTGCTTGTTGAATAAATTCTTGTTCGCAGAACAGTTGCGGAATTGTTACCAATGCGCAAGGGTGGCGTATTTTTCGTATTTTGAACTTTTGAGTGTTCACTATCGTCAGAAGTTCAGTCGACATCGCGAACAAGCTCTTTCGTCGTCTAGTTTAAGAATCGACTAAGTGCTGACTCCTTGGGGTGCCCATATCCAGGTGACTGGAACATATTGATGACACAAGAATTTCTATTGGCGGCCGTATTTGTTTGTGACGTACAGAAGCAGCAATGGTTTTCCTCACCCCCCGGCTCTATCGACGGGGGCTTCCGTGGTCCACTCGAAAGATGCGCTGCACTTTTCTTGTCGTCGTGCTGCTTTTCTTCTCGTGCGTCCAGGATGAAGTCATCGCGTGGAAAGTGCGCTGCGGCTTTCCAAACGATCCTCCTTGTCCGCCTAGGAAACACTGTCATTGCACCCTCATGGTGTGCGTTTGCAAATATAATGGCAGACGCGTCACTCGAAGCCTAAGGACATTGAATGATTAATCGTGAAGAATTAAGAGAGACTTTCCCAGAAAATGGAGTTTTTTCGACTTTCTTAGGTACAGGGCAATTTTTGCCCGATTTTATGGA
>JAQIXL010001727.1:0-16120 GCA_034700245.1 Poikilolaimus oxycercus | reverse complement strand
TCGTCAATTCCTCTGACCACCGTCGAAAACCACTCTAAGTGCTGTTTCTTACTAAGCGTCTTATATATAGTAAGGATTAGTCTTTCGAGCCCTAGCACGCTTAAACAGAACAAAAATAAAATTACTGTTTAAAAGTTCTAGAAGTACAATAATCTACCGTAAACCTCGACCCGTTAGCCTAAGACCTAAACGTAGCATGTGATTTCCAGGAGGACCCGCTAACAATCCTGGACTCCAGGCTCCGCCTCCACAGAGTTCTCACATTCACACGTGCAATAACATCCAGAGAGAGAGGGCTGAATGTTGCTAGCCAGGCAGACCAACGAAGCAAAGCAGAACATTCAGGACCCCGCGCGACTCGATTCCAATTTGCATCCTTTAGAGGCACTAAACCGACTTCAACATCCAAGATGCTGCACATTTCGAAAGCCTTCCCTCTGATTGGAGTTCGTCTTGAAAGTGGTGTGACACACGAAAACAGAGCAGTGGCACAAACTCACCTCCCCTGTTTTGTAAATTGTGAGTTCTTACGATCTAGTGATTCATGGCATTTAAAGCTGATTAAAAATCTTTAAAAGCGCGTCAAAGACCGAGAAGGCAGTGTGGTCCGTCCGAAATGCGCGTTGCTTGTTTCTTGGTGGCTATTCTCACCATCTTCGTCGATGGCCGTCGTCCGCAAGTGCCCGCCATTAGAGATGAAGAGTGCCCGAGGCCACTTGGTTCGTTTCCTTACAACAAGGGATCAGATATTTAGTTTGCACGGTGAACGCCGCCTTCCGTGCGACGATGGATGGTATCTACTCCTCAGTCACCTGCTCTCAAGGATTGCAGGCAGGACGCTGCGACGGCTGTTGTCGGACTTATGTTGACGCGCTTGGTAATGACCCGACGACGGCCGTGGGCTTCACGGGCCAGGACGGCCGAACTTGTGTGTGCTGCTACCGCCAGAACGTGCAATGTATTCCCGGAGCGCCCGGCCTTGTGCAGGAAAAGGTGATAGGCCCTCATTAGATTGTGTTCTTGTGAATTCAGTACTCATTGATTTCAATGTGAATAAATCTTTGAATAAATCTCTTGAAAGCGCATTTCAACAGCCTTTATACGTGAACGAGGAGGAGGATGCAAGGCCGTCCAGACTCGACAGTTGCTTTAGAAAGTCGAGAAAACTGTCAGACGGGATCTCTTCCTCAAAATTAAAGCTCAACATTGGTTCTCGCCAACTTTGGAAAAAAAAACTTTGCTCGCCAAACAGCAAGTAGAGACGGAGGCATCTCTATCTTAACTAGCAGACTTGTGAGTGTTGAGAGAGACCTTCTTAAGGGGGGGGGGGAGTAAAGAGTTGTGTTGAGGGCGTAGAAGCGGGTTAACAGCGCTGAATTGGACAACGCTAACCAAACATTGAAATCACTTCGAACTTCGACTTACATTCTCAGCACCACAACAGATGCCGTTTTCACTCTTTCCGTGGTTTGAAAACCAAACGAACCAAGGAAATTCGTGCTCACATTCTGATAAGCAGTCTGCTGGTGCTTCATCGCGGTATTAGTCACCTTTTCACTGACATAAAAACTTCACAAACCCGACCATCTCAACGATAAGCCGAGCAATAAAAGTCGCTAGCACTTCAGAAAGTCATTGGCCGACCACAATGCGTTCCTCTTTCTGTCTCTTCGCCCTTCTCGCCATCGCTGCGCAAGGACGCCATCACCCTCCAGCAGCTGCTACTCAAGATGAAGACTGCCCGAAGCCGATTGGTTTGTTCTCAACTGAAACGAAATACGTCGATTTAGTTTGCACAATGAATGCCGGCTTTCGAGCGACGATCGATGGAGTCTACTCGTCTATCACCTGCTCGCAAGGCCTGCAAGCGGGTCGATGCGACGGCTGCTGCCGAACCTTCGTCGACGTGCTAGGCAATGACCCGGCCACGGCTGTTGGATTCACTAACCAAGACGGCCGTGCTTGTGTCTGCTGCTACCGTCAGAATGTTCAATGCCTTCCAGGAGCAGCCCAGTACGTTCAAGCACAGCCTATGGTTCAAGAGGCGCGCAAAATCGGAAAAGCCTGACCTTGATGAAACGTTTGCGTAAAAGTACACGATTACATTTTTCGTTCACATTTTCCTTCCGTGTTTGCTGCTTTAATGCAATTTATTAACTGGCGAACTTTTTATTCGAAATAAACTTGCACCTGTCGTGCTCGGCAGAAAGAAAGAAATGAAACCTGACGAAGAGGCGGTGTATGAGGCTTGCAGCACATGATGAGCGTGTTACTCCAGCAATCGTCTCTTTATGTCTCTGCTATGCATGCCAGTGGCATTTCGAGTGTTCTCATCTCAAGCATTACCGTCTTTCTCGTTCTGTTTCATTCCCCAAAAGAAGCAAAAAGCTCTCGCTTCTTCCTTATCAACTCTGTGGTAAGTGGCTCATCGCAGTTAATTGTTGAAATGAAGATTGCTGGATTGATTTTCGATATCTTCATCACCTTTGGCGTGGTACCAGTCTTTGAACTTCCATATCTCGTCCTTCTTTCGAAGGGATACCTCCATGGTGTGATCTCGGTGCGGCTCCAAATTGTAAGAATTTTGGCTTTCCCTGAAACATATTCCAGGCAGGAATCATGTTTTTTGGTGGTCTACAAATGGCCGCCGTTGCCATTACTTTCATTGAACGACACCAGACAATAGTCGGCTATCTCAAGCCCCAGTATCACCTGAGCACGTGGAACCGTCGAGCGCTCTACTTGTTGATCTATCTCGTAGGTCTTTTGCCATAAATCAAGGAAAGAAGAAGAATACAAGCGGTTTTTAGGCCTCCGGAATCATGCTTCACGGTCCACTAACGTATTTCTCGGCCGTCGACAAGGAAGCACATGGAGGCAACATTACGCAGGTGGAAGGAATACGGAAGTTCACAAGCGTGCGAACGTAGACTTTGCCCGATGCCGAGTTTTTATCGACGGAAGACTTCGCCTGGTGGGATGTGGACGCAAATCCTATTGTAAATGCGGAAATCTGGCTGGCGTTTGTCGGTGTTCCGGCTTTAATGGGATTCATTACAATCTTCGTATTTCACGCTATTCACACGTTGAATGTTTTGCGCTACTCAATGGATGAGATGATGTTTAAAGTGCATCGCAACTTTCTAGCCACTCTCTTCCTACAGGTCGATATTTAGACCCTCAAGATAACTCTCTCTTTAGATGGGGGTCGAATGCCTTGCCCGCTGTGCCTTCGGTTCTACTGTTATGGTTTACATTCTGAACGTGGTTGTACCACGTCGGCGAGGCGAGCAACCTCGACCATGGTCAAGCAGCCCAGTTGGAGATTTCCTGACAGCGCGAGAATACGGCCAAGCCTCCATGTTCATCACCACCACACACACAACACTGAATTGCCTCATCCTCATCATGTCTGTGGCTTCATATCGTCGAGGCTTTATTCGACTCGTCTCTTTGCCCTGGACCTTTCTAGTTATTCTGGTCAATCGGCAACCGCCGGGCATTCGCATTAGCTCCGGGGCTGCGTTTACTTGAACGAAGAACTTGGTTGTTGAGAGATGATTTTCTTGTTTCAAACCGATTGTGAAAGGCGAAAGCATTCGAGACTCGTACTTTGGATCAGACAACACCCTGTTCTACGTGAAGAAGACTCCTTGTTTTGACTACTCCTGTTTGTGGTCACTCCAAGGGTGACGCCGAGACCTCTGAAACACCGTCCACGCCCATCCGGCAGCAGATAACGCGCGTTGACCGTCTCGCAGTGACCCTCTCGTTCCACTCGTCGACTGCCTGTACGATTTCTTTTGGAGCCATGCAAGTCATCGGACTCATCGTTCTTGTGGCGGCTCTGGTGGCAGCCCGACTTGTACCCGCACCACCGGAGGAATGCCCACGACCGCTGAGTAAAGTTTACATTCTCTCATAACCTTTCAGCCTGCACCATGAACGCCGGCTTTCGTGCTGTCATCGATGGAACTCTGGCCACAGTGACCTGCTCCCAAGGCGCGAACATCACGAACCGATGTGACGGCTGCTGTCGCACCTACGTTCAAGTCCTCAATGGAGATCATGTAAGTCATGAAACGGCCATAAAAACTCTCTTCAGCTCTCGGCCACTGGCTTTGTGAACTTCGACGGCGAGTCTTGCGTCTGCTGCTACCGTCAGTACGTGCGCTGTCTCAAGGACGACGGCCTCCCCGAGTCGGGAATTCTCAATGAATAATCGAGTGGTTTTTTTGTCATGCCTATTTATTTGTTTATTTGTTTGGTAACAGTTCATAAATAATTTCTTTCATTCACAAGTTTCTAATTGACGATTCGTCATTCTAAACAAACGGCACTCGGAGTTAACAAAGATCAATTATATCTTAAAGATCTGTAAGATCCAGCTGTATTGCGGCAATCCCATTCGCCTCAGTTGATGATGAGACCGTGAAACGTGCGACTAACGATGAAATTCCATTCGTGATGACACGTCGATATGGCGTGTAGAAGGCAATGCCAATTATTGCATTGACAAGCGGAGCCCATGAAAAACCCATGATACTGACTTGAGCAGCCCAGATTGGAAGAGACGCCTTCGTAAGAGTAAGAGAAATACCGACAAGTAATGGCAGAGCACCAGTCACAGCCGGGCATACCGCCTTAATATTGTTCTCATTAAAGATTGCTGCATGGCTCTGCTTTCGGACCTGGAGTAGCAGAGCAAGTGTGAGTCGTTGGTGCATGTGACGCTCTTTGAAAAGCGTTCGGCTAGGTAGCGATTGGGTTACTTTCAGGACGAAAACGGTAGTACATGTATACGCAGCAGCAAATTCGGTGAAAACGACGGCGAAAATCGTCAGCGTCGGCGACTCTCGCTAAAGCAAATTGAATATTGAAAGTGAAAAAACCACGTCTCCACCCATGAGCGTAAAATTGTGGTAGTTGGTGGCAACAATCGATTCCATGCGGCCAATGAGGTTCTCCTCTTCAACGGGAGACACTTGTATGAGGAAGAGGGCGACGAGCGACGGCAGTGAGCATAGCATAGTCCCAAGCATTATCATCCACGTCCAACGTGCGCGATACTGCGTCGATTTAGCATTTCTTTTGAAAAAAAGATGTGAAAACTTTCGAAGGATGAGCCAACGATACACAAATGTTGATGGTACGGTCAAAAATGAGAGGTAGAACAGCTGCGCGTAGACCATAAGAGATAACTGCGACGGCCAGCGGCCGAGTCTCGCAACAACACCGGTAGCGTAGGCGACAAAACACCCATTGTTTATGAACATCATCTAGCACAAAAATTAGAAAAGGGAACACCTTACCGTTTGAGTGACCAGTTCGCATGCTGAAAACAAGCTGTCAACTATCGCTGTAAGTGCCAAAAAATTCCGAAGATGTCGCCATTTTTGGTAACAGTTAGAGAAAAGTGACCAAATCAGAAACGAGTTGAGGCACTGGACAGGGGTGTATATATCGTCATGCACTCACAAGTGAACATCCGCCGATGAAAGAGTTATGGACCTGGATAGCTTGAAGAACTCCTGTCGTCGCCATAAAGAAGACGCACAGTAGGGAGATATCTTCGCGTAGTCAAAGAACAGTCAGAAAAACAATCGTATTTTCATTTGATGCCCGTTTCAAAGAAAACATGCTTTCGAATCTCTCTTCTTTCTCTAGCCAGAAGCAATTAATGAGCTCTCTTCTGGGGGAAATGTCCAAAAGGGGAAGTACGGGCTATCGAGTGGGAACTTAATGTCGGCGAATTCTGAGATGTCGTTAATCTTGCCACCAATGGGGGCCGCCCTGGGATGACAGTAGCGTCTACCCCGTACATGGTGACTAATTTGTAAGATTCTTTGCAAGTGCAGAATCATCGACTTTTTGCTTACTAATTGTAAGAGCAACTCAACAAGACTGCAAGCCCCTTGTTGGTTTATTTGTTCATTTGTTTGTTCATTTGTTTGTTCATCTCTCCCGTTGAAGAGGCGAACCAACAAGGGGCTTGTCTGTGACTTGATTGAAGCAGAGAAGCTGATAGAGAGTGCTTACACGGAAACGGAAAGAAGCAGCGTCGGAGATGGAGCAATAAATTGACCGGCAAGACTTCCAGTCGTAACAGCCATCCAGAATATTAAAGCTCTTCGAGGCTTTAATAATCAGTAGGACAAATTAGCAGTATCTTCAGTTCACTCCCATTCAGAGAAAGCATGCTTCTGAACTTTCACCTTTCTCTAGCCGAGCTCAAATAATGTTCTCCCTTGTGAATTTTCTGCCAATGCGAACGACCATTCTCAGAGTTGAATTTATTCACTGTTTCACAGAAAGATGATGACTTAAAACGAGGATCGAAAGATCCATTAACTGTCAATTTTCAAAACAGATTCGAACACCGCAAATTTTATTTACAACAACAATAGAAAACATCACAAAATGTGCCAGATCCTGTGACGAATAATTTTTTGTTTTGTTTTTTTGAAAATAAATTAGCTTTAATGACGTGTTTTTGTTTTTGATGCGAGTCTCCATAGCGGGCACAACTGGACTAGGTCATTAAATGAGGTGTGTTTGTGTGTGGGGAAGAAAGGAGAAACGACTGCCACAAGATGAGAAAGGAAGCTTCTATGCAATTGGGGTACCAAAAAGGCGCTTAAAGCTTTTCGACCAAGAGGGACATTTTTAAGGCATCAATAAGAATGCTTTGATGTTCTAAAGGCAACCAACAAGGCGGAGAAAATGCGTCATTGAAGTGAAATCGAGAAAGATTGAAGATGCGAGTTCCCTAGTGCTACATAACATTACCGCCGCTCCCGAAATGATTCCCAAAACAATCAACATTGTGCTCAACATTGGTTAAGCTCCGCGCACCACAGCGCCTCGACCACTTGGTGATCGACGAACTTGGCGAGCTCGGCGACTTTCTTGTCCGCCAACGCGTAGCATTGGTCGGCAAACTTGCCCTTCGGCAACTTGGAGCAGGCCGAGTTGGCGAAAGAGGTGATGTCGGCCTGGAACTATTTCAATCAGAATACAAAACCACTCACCTTTGCCGAAACAGCATAGTTCTTCGCATTATTGAGCATTCGTTCACAGAAGACACAGGTGAGTCGCTTGTCGGTTTCAAGCTGCAACATGAAATTGTCTTCATTTGCAGATTACCTCTTTTCTCTCGTTCTCCACCTCTTCTTCGATCACCAGCCGGCCTCCGATTTTGTCATAAGGTGTTGGCCTGAGAGTCGGATGTGTTGACGGCAAGGCGGGTGGCGGTGGTTGAGTAACCACTGGGAGCATTGGCGCTGGTGGATCGGGACTAATCGCCCTTGAGGGCGGTGGCGGCGGCGACGACGGCGGCGGCGGCGCGTGGGTGCTCATCTCGGGGAAGAGGCGATCCACAGCAAATGGATTGTCCGCGTCGCAGAGTTGCAGGCTCACGCACACATTCTTCGATGAGAGGTCATAGTTCAACGAGAAGTAGATCTCAGGCAGTGAGGATTCCACAAAACGGAAACATTGCTCCTGAAGACAGACTTGAGAGGAATGAGATGAGTTTACGAGGAAAGCACTGGGAAGTGCATGACACTTGTCGAAGAGAGCGGTCCTCAGCTGCTCTTGGCTGAGACCGACCCGATGCTTAGTCACTGAGAGTAGCTGCGTGCAGAGGAAGCAGCCGAGGTTCGAGGATCTCGACGGTGCTCGCCGACGCTCGGCGTACTTGCTAAAACAGTCCCACATCAAAGTCTGCCAGTTCAACGAACTCGTCGATAATGGAGTTGTCTTCTTCCCCGCGTCCAGAGAAGCTTCTCGAGAGGCCGGCGAAGAAGTCGAGGGCGCTCACCGACCCGGCCACCGTGACGAGAACTGCAAAATCTGAATCAACCTCGTCATTATTCGTCTCCGATGCTAGTGAAACTGCTATTTATTTTTTGTCCCTGTCCGATTGTCGTCTGGAGATCGCATCTCGGACTTGGGATGAAGAGGAGGAGGACTGAGGAGGCCCACTCGCAAGACAAGTTCTCTCGCCTTTCCCCTTCGAATATGACCCAAATCTTAAAACGTGAGGATCAGCGGCGAGATGGATTTCGCCTAAAGTGAGGCGACTGACCGACAGAAAGTGGAGATTGAGAACGATTCAGATCACAGAGTTCAATTCTGGTTGAAGGTTTAGGCCGCAGTGCTATGACACCGGCTCGTCTCGTCCCTAGTATTCGAAAGAGCAAATACCAAGTTGCAAACGAGACGACTTTGCGCAAGGATTAGCCTCGAACCCACCCCCGGGTGCTTCGTCTTCTTCTACCCTTCTTACAGCCAAGTTGTTGAACTTTTCGAAAGCCACTCAGTCGTCTTCGAGCGGTGAGGCCGACGCGCGCGCGCGCAAAACGTAAGCAGTCGTAAATTACGTCTTGTTTCTTGAACACATCAGGCGTCTTTCTCCCACTCCGGCCTCTCGGCCTCGCTCTCTCAGATCCAACTCAAAACTACGTACGCATCAATCACAATGTTTTCACGGAGTTTCCAGCGCAGCGGCCCACCCTTTGAACGCTCTTTTCACCAGCATGCATCAGCTGTTTCGAGCTACCTGATTTTATGCGCCCTCAAGAACAGTCTATGGGAAACGTTCAGAGAAGCAACGAAGAATCTAGGCGACACGGATGTTTTCGACCTTCAAAAACTTTCTTTGTGATCATTCTCCAGACTTAAATGCAAACCACTCAATCGTTCATTTCGGCTGGAAAGTGGAATTCACGCAAGTTGAGTTGCGGAAAGTGAAATGGCAGTTTTTCTTCCCTCGAACTTCTCCCACTTTGCGCGCATGCATAAAAATCAGTTTGCGGGGCGTTGTCGAGGGAGTTGGAGGAAGAAGAGGGGGAGAGGAGGGCCTGCGGGCGCAATTTCACCTCTTTCTCTTCCTCACGGGGGGCCGCGTGTCGTCGTGCCTCATTGCGCAATCGGGTCTCTTCCCTCGCTCGCTCGGCGCCTCGCTCTTTTGTGCACACCTCGCTGGCGCGAGTGGAAAAACGGTTAACGGAATCTGCTCATCGTCGCCTTCTCGTTTGAATGCGCACTTGATATCTCGACCTTCTCTCTTTCAGCATGAGGAGCCTTAGCCTTGGACGACCTCGAAAGGATGTGCCCCGGCCAGCCGGAAGCACTCAATAATGCCTCTCAATGGGTTCATACCGTTCCAAATCCCCTTCGACCCGGCATTCATTGTGAACAAGAGACGACACGAAGAGGGGGAATATGGTTCAGGGAAGTCGTTTGGCGCCAGTGCGAGGACTCCCTTCTAACCCCGCAGAAAAGAGAAGTCCGTCGAATGACGAAGAAGTCCATTTGACAAGGGGGAAGGGTCGGCGGCGATTCTTCTATGTACGTGCTCTGTGCACCAAAAGAGAACTCCTTGAGTCGCACCTCCTTGTCGACTACAGCCCCCTTCGTCCCTCTTCCCTTCTCTTTATGGACATTTCCTGGAGGGCCACTTAAAGACCTTGAATTCATTCTTCCCCGAACACGAAGAGCGAAGTTCGAATAAAAATACGACTCACGGGCTAGTGATGTGAGGCGCATGGTGAAGACGGCTCCTCCTCAGGCTGGGCTGCGGCGGCACGGGGAGGGAGGCGCGGCGACGCCGAAGGGGAGAAAACGGGAAGCCCGAGAGCGCCCTCGCGAGAGAAGACGGCGAACGTCGGTCTTGGCGGCGACACAGGCGGAGAGGCGGAGCCCCGGCGAGGACGAGGGCCGCGTGCGCGTCGTGCCGCCGAGGGTGGAGGAAAGAGGGGCGATGAAGACGTTGGAGGAGGAGGAGGGTTGATAGTCACACACAAAGCTATCTCTCGCTGAAGGCCCTCTTCACAGCTCTGAAACACACACGGCTCTTAATCGTCTCGCGCCGCTTCTTCAACTTGAAGGCCCTCTTGAGGCTTCCGCAATTCGCCCTCGCTCTTGAGACCGCGCCACAGAAGCTGAATCGGCAATGGAAAAGGGAAGAGGAAAGTGAGAGGCGAAGATGATCGCCTTGACCGCCAGGCAGCAGAGACCACAGCGCCTTGTCAATGTTGGCAGAGGAAGATGAATGTGTCACGGTGATGAGGGATGCAAGCGGGGAGAAACCGCACAAAGTGAAAAACAACACATGAGAAATGGTGAAAGAGGGTAAGGATCAAGCTCTTGGCTGCCTCACTCGTCGAACAAGAGAAAGATCAAGAGACGATAGACTGACTACATCCACCGAACATCAACGATTGGTCGTAATGTTCCGAGTAGCTCGGCGGTGGATCAGAAATCGGCTCAATCAGCTGTTTCCTTCACGAGCCGGACTGATTTCTGAGTTCCTGAGAAGCTTAGGGGAAAATAAATGAGCCAGAAGAAAAACTGTCATAAAAAGTTTTTCTCGACAAGTCAGTCTGGTCGTTGGCACCGATCGGATTGTGATCACAGAAGACTCGTCGGTCAGCTGCCGAGCTCACTCGACTTTATGTAATCTTCACACCCCCCCCCCCTGAAGACCGCCGGAGACGCGCCGCGGGAAATTTATGGGTTTGAGCGTTACACTGTGTGTGGTGGTGAGACATGTTGTGGCTGTTGATGGGCAACGCCCCTCGAGCCAAGAGAACCGGGTCCTAATTGCAAATTCGACTAAAGTGGCATTAGGCGTCTCTGGCAGTGTTCACAAATGTCAAAAGTGGTCACATGAACTATTGGGTTCAAGGAAAGTCTTCTTTGTTCTGTTTAGGCTTCGGTCTTTGAAAGGAACAGAGGGAGACGAGAAGAAGAAGGAACGACGGGAAGAGGGAGATCTCCTCGAGGCAAAACACTCGTGAACGTTCGCGTTGAGGAAGCTGAGGCAGCGGAGGCGGCGATTGGAGGAGGCCCTTGAAGACCACCCCACAAGAGATGTGGCGGAGGCGACGGGCGTTGACGCCGCGGGGCGTGAAGTCCTTCTCGTGCTTAGCCTCACAGTGTCTAGTGCACGCGCCATCATCACCTTCTTCGAGCCTTCCCCCTCCCCCTCTCTTCCGCGTATCCCTTTTACGCCTTCTCAAGTACCCCGCTCGAGAAAGCCACCCCAGCTAGCACCACACTTTCTCTTCTTAGTTGCTGACCTCAAAGACTGGGGATTCAATTTATTGCAATACAAAGTGAAGAAGAAAGCCACGGACAACCACGCATCTTGAGATCAGGTTAATAGCGAACAAAACAAAAACAAATCAATCATCGCTTGTACGGTGCCCGACCGTTAGTATGTGGTTGCTGCTGGTAGAGTTGCGCCTTGACAAGTTCATTCACCTGAAACATGAACAATTACGAAACAAAATCCTCGATCAAATTGGCAATGCGGAACTGCTCACGCACATTCGAAACAAGTTGAACCATTTGCTCTTCTCGATGCTGAAGACGCTCTTCTCGATCGACGAGTCGGTTCATTACGTCCTTCGCCGCACGCAAGAAGTCTTTCAACTCAGCGAGGGTCTCCTTTTCTGCCTGAAAAGTGGTGTGACAGTTAGCAGTGCTAATTGAATCACTGAAGAACTCTCTGACAGTTGAAGAGAGGAGAAGAGAACGCCAAATGGACGCATGCACGAAGCAGGAAATAAGAGAAGACCGCAACACACCTTGAGGACATCCAGTTTAAGACGCTTCATTTCATGCTTGTCGCGATTGTTTCCCTCGTTGTCCTTCTCACGGCGACGCTTCTTTGGTGGACTCACAGACTAGTGAATTTACTTCAAGCTAACTCTTCGCACCTCATCTTCGCGATTTGGTGAAGGAGCTTTCTTGGAAGACGAAGAAGCTGGTGGCGTTCGCGTTCGGGTAAAATTGTTTTCAAGCATGTTGGTCACAGCTTCGGTAAACGCGCTGTGATTGATTTCTTCGACTGGTTCAGGAGTCGGAGATGGCTCTGCATGCTTCCTCGCACGAGGTGCTGGTGTCGGATTCGGATTGGCACGAATCAGTTCCTGGATTAAGTGTGAGGCATCAAAACTTGTGTCGCACCTGCTTGACGGGAAAACTCAAAGACGTCGAAGGCTCCTCGTTATGGAAGAGCTCGAGGACGTGGAATCCTGAACTATCCGACCCATCCAAATCGTCCATGGACTGCTCTTCGTCGTTGAAAGTGCTTGAGTCTGCCATTCCCTCGGGCAACACGCCATTTCTTCAAGCGATCCTTAATTTAAATCTGGTCTCACCTCTGCGCATACTGCTGACAAATCATTCGTTTTCGATTCGAAACGTATTTCTTCAGTTGATGAAGATCAACGTTTCGACCGAATTGATGTTGAAAGCGCGTCGTGATTTCAGCCCAAACAATCTCGCGACTCGCGTTCGCCACACGAGTCCTCGCCGACGTGTCAAAGACCAACTGCTGCGCGTACTCGTTAGTGACGACGCCGATCAGCCACCTCGCCTCCTCGTGGTTTAATAAGGCGATCCTCGCCATTCTAAAACTCGACGTTTATGTAATTATCGTACAATAGGAGTAAGAAAAGCGGCTGCAAAAAATGTCGGTGACGAAAATGAAATGTTCCACGTTGCTCAAACAACAGCCTGTCCGTCGGAAAAAGGGCGCGGCGCTAGCGCTGGCGCCGAGTTGCCAGGAGGACCAGCTCACTCGCTGACTCAAAGTCATTTACGTCTTGTTGTACAAAAAGCACACAGTCGGCTTTGATTTCACCCGGGGTTTTGGTTAACAACATTTTTTGAAGTCAATCCTAACTTCAGAACGCGCCCAAGAGGCTTATCCACGATTCAAGCATCTGATTACATAGAACGTGTATTTAGAGTCTACAAATGACCGCGGAGGAGAGCGAGCGTCTTTTAAAAAAAGGAGACATAAGAGCATCCTGAAAGCTTCGAAAACAGCTTCTTCGTGGAAGAAGAACTTGAAGGGCCGGGATGGAGAAGGGGGAGAAGGTTCGGGAATGAAAAAGTGAGCGTCGACTGAGCGAAATGGGTCAGCTCACGCTTCCTGGAGAGAGTTGTTTTACGAGGCGCGCTGAGTCGTCCGTGTTTTTTTGCCTATTTCGACACGCTCAATAATCATTCAGCACGAGCTCGCGCGCGACAGACAGAGAGAGACATTCCGGCACTCGCTGTCTACAAGGTCGAATCACGAGAAAGGGCGCAAAACATCCAACAACTCTTCTTTTGCATAACACACAACAAATGTCTTCCACAACACACGTCATCCGAATAAAACCCGCCCTCAAAGTGGAGGCCCGGCATAAACGAACCGGACGTTAGGCCCCCTTGTCCGACCTGGAGGAGGACATGAAAGTAGAGCGAAAGTGCCTTTTTTCGATCGAACCATGCGGACAAACGGCCGTGAATCAGAGTCGAGAGGACCCTTTGCGAGGATCGGGTCGACGGTTTGAACAAGGCGGAATTGCGGATGAAATTTGCATGATGTCTCGCAACCAGAGCGCACTCGTCGTTCCATAACACCGAAAAGGAAGACTCAATAAAAACGAAAAAAACACTCATCAACATTTAGATTGCAGATCCTAGGAGAAGATGGCCGAGGATGAATTCGTCACAAACTTCGTCATCAAAGGTGAGCAGTGGAACTGTGGCTGACCTTGACTGTTTTCAATAGCCAAAGGGCAGGAAGAGGAAGAGAGAGTGAGAGAGAGAGGAAGATAGACTGCCCAAGTGGCGACACGACGGATATCCGTTCTAGATCCGTCTTCATCTTCGCCCTTCACCCTTTCCTTCTATCAACATGTGGCGGGGCGTCTTCGTGCGTGCGCAATGAGATCAACCGAGACCGATTTTGAAAGATATCTCGATAAGAGACACACGAATCTGCAGATGAAGACTACGAATTTGAAATCCGTAAAGGAGCTATCAAATGCGGGACACTTTCGCTTTTCGAACAAGGACACGACAAATGGGTCTTTGTCCGAGGGAAATTAGCGCACCGTTTTCGAGGGTTTGAGGGCGAAGAGGAGAAGAAGGCAGGACCTCAACGGCCTTCGACCATCAGCGCGCCTAACGGGTAAGGGACAAAGTGCGTGGTCAGAGAAAAAGAGGTCTGCGTGGAAGGCAGGCGGCGGCGACATCGGGCGACCCCGAAGAAAAACCCAAGTCCGGTGGTAGAGTTTTACGCGTGAGCGTCGTCTTTTCTGTCCACACAAACCCCCAGCCGTGAAGGTACGTCGCCACTCTGTCTTACTTCAAGGCCATCCACATTCAATGGCAATGGAAAAATGGGCGAGGAAGGTAAAGAAGAGAAGATGTTGTTGATTTCAATCTGAATAGACGGCGAAGAAGAGGCAGGAGGAATTGCTTCAATGAAAGGAATGGAGAAAATTGATGATTGATGGTTTCTTGCAACGACAACGTTTTTCGCTCGCGCAGAAATTCCGCGTGCAAAAAAAGAGTCCATTCAAAGTAGGAGAACTAAGTGGGGTGGATGGCAACTCGAAAGGTAAGACGAAGAAGAACGACAGGTTTCGCTTCCTTTCCCCTCGGCGGTTCTCGTTCCCTCTTTTCCTGTCATGCTGGCACACGTCGTTTTTCAACGCGCACGGCAATTTCGGTCAGCGACGCGTAAGACGACTAAAAACTCGCGTCTCGCCTTGGACTCACTTCGGAGATGCGCCTCGGCGGAGGAGAGAGGAAAGACGAAAATGCATAAAAGACATCATAAACGTGTTCATTCAACAAGAAGGAGGCTCGCTCACGCACGTCGGCCCTAATATTTGCCCTGAGTGGACAGGATTTGGACTGTCGCCCCGTACGAGAGACGAGAAGGTTTCGCTTTTGAGAGGTTTCGGGACGAAAAGGGCGGTCATAAGAGGGGCATCGAAGGAGTTTTGGAATGGTCGAAACGAAACGAAATCACGGCAAACACGTGGAGACATGCACGGCTCGTTGACGATGGCGGCGACGACAACGCCCCGATGGCTTTCGAAAGAAGGAACGAGGCGAACCGGTCAGTGAAAGCACGCACGGGGACCCCTCTCCCGCCCTTCCCCTTCCCCTCTCTTCTCTCTTCTTCTCAGCCAACGCGACGCCTCCTCTTTGGGGGTAAACGGGGGATTCCCCAGATCCCACATCAACATGGCGCGGCTCCTCGTTGTGGAACGCGATACAGTTTAGCTGCTTTCCAATGAGAAGCAGCTTTCGTCGAGCTGACGCCGGGCCATAACAAGAACTGGAGGAGTTTAGACATCCGCAAAGATTATCGGGGGGGGGGGGGCAGAAAAACAACAATACACTCGAAATTGAAGGGTGTGCTCAATGCGCGGAGATCGGCAAACAAAAGAAAACACAGAGCCAAACGACTGTGATTATGGGGGGAAACGACGACGATGTGAAAACGGGTTGGGGGCATGATCAGAGTGCCTCGTTTTACACAGAGAAGAGACAGGAAACAACAAGACGTCGTCACTGAGCGGGAGAGCTATACACCCTCTTTCCGTCCTCTCACGTTTTGAAAGGCGACAGCGATGAGACATCCCGGGAACACTTGGTTCCAGAGTCTGAATTCACGGAACCGTATAAGGCAAAAGCGAAGAGGATGGGTGAGGGAGGGTGGGCGACTGAAGGTTGCAAAACCGTAGCTAATTTCTGTTACCTGCGCTCAATTTCCCCAAATTTCAGGCTATTAGAGATCTTCTTCGACACATTCGAAGACAACTCATTCACGGAATGAACGTTGAACTTCAAGACAGTGGAGAAGTTGAACTTTAGCGGAAGAGGTCACCCTTGCGCTTGGTTTGAAAGCGTGCGAACTCCATTATGGTCGACTAGCAAGCGAGGTAAGGTGAGACGGAGGGTGCATTCGCAATTGTAAAGACGAAGGCAAGAGGAGGCAACGGAAGTGTGCTCGGCAACGTGGTAACCGAAACCGTTTGGTCTCGCGGCGGCGGTGGCGGCGAAGTGTGAGAGAAGCTCTCATGTCGCGTCTCTCGCGCCTCTGTCCACTATGAGTGACTTGAAGGTGGGAAGAAGGCAAAAATAAGGAGAAGAAGAAGGAGTGAGAAGGGGCACTTCTCCCTCACACCATACGGGGTCATGTTGATTTTCTCTTCCTCCTTCACGAGGAGAGGGGAGAGCAAGGGACCACGAATCTCATGAGGTCCTCCGAGGTGGCGCCCCGGCGATCTGCATTTGGGGGGGGGGGGGGGGG
>JAQIXL010001726.1:0-16123 GCA_034700245.1 Poikilolaimus oxycercus | reverse complement strand
AGCGGGACGTCCTCCTCCACTTCTTCGGCCTCTTCTTCCTGACTCGCCACGCTGAGCGTCTTGGTCTTCTCGCGGTCATCCTCGATCTCCGACTTGGGCGCCGTCGCGTGGGCGGGTGGCGCGGCGAGGGCGAGCGAGTGCAGCGCGTCGAGGGCACGAGCCACACCGACTTGCAGCTCCTCCAACTTCGCCTCCAGATCCAGCAAATCTGAAGACACATCTTTGAATTGAGAAGTGGCGAACGAACCTTTCTGATCTTCGGAAGCCGAGAAAACGTGGACGAAGAGCGAGCCGTGCCCATCCTTCAGCGCATGAAGCACGTCCTCATCATTCGTAAGCGAAACCAGATCGCCCTCTGCAAGCATTCATTGAGCACAAGAAGTTCAATGTGAGCAAGAAACAGTTGTACCGCATTAACGCCGTTTCGCAAACGAGAGCTACTTTTGAAAACCGCGTAAGTTTACCTGAATCGCGATACTTGAGGAAGATGGCTGCGGCTTGGTCGATGTTGAACACTCGCTGCATCATAAGGAGCAGGTCGTTGAGCGTCAAGTCGTGACTGTGACGCAGCGACGTTCGGCGCACATCCGAGCCCCATTTCGCCTGAAAACAAAGCGTTTTCGAGAAGTTCCAAACACGAATGAGAAACGAAGCATGCCCCAAGAAACCCCCAGAAAGGCCGGGAAACGGGCAACGAACCTTGAGATACATAAGCTCGACGGCTCCGTTGATCGCCATAACTCTTGATATCGCTGAAACGAAGCATTGTATGCGTTGAAAACAAAGAAAAACGACGAAACATGCAACGAAACGCGAGGAACATAACCCAAACCATTCAGTTGGCCTAAAATCATCAAAACCGGCACTTTTATACGCCCCAACTCGGTGTTCTAGTTGCGAAAGCGCCGCTTACTCACGGGACCAACGAAACGCAGCGACAGCATCGGGAAAACAGCAACAAACACGACAAAACAAGAGTGAAACACACAAAAAGAGAAAGAAAATGATTAGGCCAGAAGAGAAGCGCGCGAGAAGCGAAAGATTTCGCGTACCGTAGTCTAAATTTTGTTCCCTGATCGTTTCAAGACCCTTTCAAATTTGATCTACCTGGAACATTCACTTTCGCTTCTTCATCTTCTCTCCTTTTGATGTTCCTTTGAGTTTCTCATGATCCTCGAAGCCAAGGAAGGTCTCCGACATTCAGTTGATGTTTTTAGACAAAGTGTGTTCTGTGTTCTGAACCCTTTTGCCTATGATCGTCAAGCCTTCATCAAGGCAAAGGCATGCCCGCCTCCTTCGTGCCAGCCGCGACCCCCCGCCTCTCGCAATGGTGCGCACCTCAATCAGCACATTATCCAAGCGGGAGACGGCCGAGGTGTCAAATGTCTCACTTTGCAAATGTGTCTCTGTCTGGTCGCGGCGCGGCGCAAAAGGACATCTGTCCTTCTTCTCTCCCTTGGTCTCCCTCTTCTTTTTCAACCTTCTTGTACGACATTTACTGACTCGTGGCTCCTCCCACTTCGCCCGCCGCCGCCCCGCCTTGCTGTCTGCATTGCGGGCGAAGGCGAGGAGAGGAGCCTCAGTCGGCGGTGGTCGAGGAGGCCGCCGGCCTATTGATTTCATCGACGTGCACGAGCTTTACCCCCGACGCTTCTTCTGCTCGCCTCGAGGCTTTTCTCGATTTCCTTTCGCGAGGCCATTTCGCAAGATTTGTTTGGGCAACGTGCGGTTTCACAAGACTTTCTTGTGCTTATTTTTAGCCTGTCTTTCCGCTTGCCCCTCAGTTCTCTCTTCTTGAAGTTGCGAGTCCTATCGCTTCCTCTCCAAGTGGCGCCACTTCCGCCCCCTTATGAGGTGTTCAGTGTTGACGTGGAACCCTTTTTACGGGCGCCTGGCCTGCTGAGTAATAGACCGAGAGTCTCTCCCCTCTCCACAGAAACCGGACGCTGATATGTTTTAGCTACGGCACGTAGTCTCCCGGGGTCGCTGATCATCACGCCACAGTGTTCTCTGTTACTCTTTCTCTGTCAATGAAGTCGGGAGTTCTTTCTTTGCAAGATTGTCATCCTTCTAGCAGTTCAAGAACGGCTGTTTACCTGCTTGTCCCATATGGGCCCATCGCTTCTCAATGGGAGAAAGGGAGACTCTTTTGCAGGAAGAAAAATGCTCACGTCGCTTTTTCTCTCTAGCTGACGCTTGTCGATGACCGAATTTCACGACGAGCGCGAATTTCACAAGCCGACGACGAGCGATCAGTCGCATTGACATTCCCGAACAATGTGGGAGGGGGGGCCGGGGAAGAAGGAAGAAGAAGAAGTCTCTCGTTGATGTTGCGTCTCGCTTATTTTTAGAACCTCATCGTGAAAATTGCCATGACTTCAACTACTGTAACTGTTCCTTCCTTCTTGTTCTTCTTGTCTGAATCCCTCTTCTATTCTATTTTTATTAAGGGGAGACTTGAACTCCACGTGGTCGAGGCAAAGTTGAAGAAGGAGGACATCTGTCCTTTGGGTCCTCCCCTTCTCTTCCCCTTCTCCTTCTTCTCTTCCAATTTTGAAAAACACGAGTATGAAAGGAATCTCCCTTCGACTTCTGGTGTTTTTCCTCCCGGCACTCTATCGTTATGAGGGAAGAAGGAGAACGAGAAGGCATCCTGGTTCGCCTAGCGTCTCTGTTGTGGATAGAGGAAGATCGTTCACTCAGATCGTCTTTTCTCCTTCGAACAGCGTGTCTCTAAGAGAAGAGGGAGGAGAAGGACAAGACGGACAAAGCGTCTGGGTCCGCCTTCTCCTTCCCCTCTCCCTTCGCCTCTCCCGCCACATCTTCTTTCTCTTGCTCTTCATCCCTCTCCCTTCACAGACCCCCCGCGAGCGACTATGCTGTAACACAGACGTGCACACGTCATAAAGCAGTGTCGAAGTCTCCCCCCGATGTGAATATGTTTCAGACGGTTCTCGAACACGGACGAGGCGGCGACAGTTCAAAGGCGAGGATGTCGGACGTCCCTGAAGGTCTCGAAGCAGAAATCGAAAAATTGGTCGAACGGTTCGGAGCGGAGAGGACCAAGAATCAGAAGGCGGACTTGGTTGACGAACTAATGGACAAGTTCATGGAGTGGCATTCAGTGAGTTGGCCTCTTTTCTCTCCCCCGACTGGTCTTCAAAAAACTTGACCTACAAGCGTATTTTGACCTACTTGTATTGTAGAACAAACAAGAAACGAATCCCGAAATGAAATTCACGATTGGCTGCGCGAGCAGCGGTAGCGATGAATCGTCCGATGAAGAGACGAGGCGGCTCTATGAGTTGGAAGAGGACGCCGAATTAATCAAGGAAGATGGTTTGTTCCACTTTCCAAGCTTTTCAAAAAGAAAGCTTTAGCAAGACAGACTAAAGAGTGTGAGATCCTCAAGCAGCTCAGCCAGGGCAGCTTGAAACTGAGGGACTTGGAAAAGGTTTGAATATCTGTCGAATCTGAAACTTATCCAATCCAGGCTCTTCCGAACGACACCCTACACGCTGTGCAACTGAGACGAGAACATCTCGGAAGGGAGAAGTTCGAAAATCTTCCCGTTGAGAATTACAACTACGACTTGGTTTGTTTCTCCTTCTTCCCCCTCTTTTGTAATTATTGCGGCAATTGAAAGTAAACTAATAACGATCACTTGAAACATTGGGATAACTCTTCAGGTGCTGAACTCTTGCTGCGAGAATGTGGTCGGGCACGTTCCGGTGCCTGTGGGAATCGCCGGTCCCTTGACCATCAACGATCGACCAACGTTGCTTCCGCTGGCGACCACCGAGGGAGCCCTGGTCGCGAGTGTGAATCGCGGTTGTGCTGTTTTGACGGTGAGTCTTTTCATTGTTTTCTTCCTTGCAGCAAAAGAGATTTCTTTCTCATTGCCGCCATTCCCGAGTAAACTTGACTAATGGAGTTGTCACTTTCAGCGAGCTGGCGGCGTGAAAGCGAAGGTTTGGCGAGATGGGATGACTCGAGCCCCGGTGATTCGGTGCGAGACGGCCGGCGATGCTTGGTGAGTCGAGGGGAGATCTTGGTGAGAGGAGAAGGCCGTGGAAGTAAAAAAAAAGGCGAGGCGTTGGGTGACTTGGAAGTTTCAAAGAGGTGACTTATTTGGTATTCGTAAGAAAACACACTGAGTATCGATTTGGCGGTATTCCTTCAATTTCTTTCTCGAAATGAGATCTCCGTTTCACGAACTCCCTTTCTAAGCAGCACACGTGACAAGTTCAATTATGCAATGTGGGAGGGAAAGCTCAAAGAAAAAATTGCTTCACTGCGGTGTTGACCATCAGTTTCATCTCCGGAACATGTACTCCGTGGAGGGCATCACTTGATTTCCAATGCAGTCGGTGGAGGATGCAAACAAGCGTTGAGCAAATTCGATGCGAGAAGTCACTTCATCAAAAATCAGATCTCTGTTTCAAAAAGAGTTTATGTGCTACTCGAAAACAAACATGGAAGTTTGACGCGACAAGTTTTACTTTTTGAAGGTGTTGAGCACTTTA
This sequence comes from Poikilolaimus oxycercus, assembly GCA_034700245.1. NCBI lineage: Eukaryota > Metazoa > Nematoda > Chromadorea > Rhabditida > Rhabditidae > Poikilolaimus > Poikilolaimus oxycercus. The sequence continues at coordinate 11,597 of JAQIXL010001726.1, read as the reverse complement.
GACTTTGGTGGCATTGGGTTCGCGGTTTGACCGCATCTTCATTTGCTCTCAAGGTCATGTTAGCTTCGATACGGCTGGGAGAGTAGGGGGCCATCATGCAATCAGAATCTTTTCTTCGTCTCTTTCAATCCACGTTTCTTCTCTGCATGGCTTCTCTTTTGTTGAAGCGCTTCGGCGTGCGACTTTCCCGCGTCATTCTCTGCTTCGAGACGTCTGGGATCCCCTCTCCTCCCTTCTCCCCTCTTCTCCCCCTATCGACAATCTTACTGTAACGACATCGATCGTGAATTTCGCTCTGTGAACCCGCACGTGATTGATCTCACAATCAGGGAACAACATAGGGAGGAGAAGAAAGAGAAGAAGAAGCAAACAACATACTGTAGACTAGAGATCGCCTTCCCTTCTCTCCTCTCTGAGCGGAGAACATCAGAAAAACAGGCGCTAAATCGTCAACATCCAAAGGCAAAGGGAAAACCGCGCCGCTCTGCAGTGCACGAAGCAGAAAAAGAAGAAAGATGAGACTGAAGATCCAATTTGCAGCGAGCTCGCAGCGTGGCTAGCACGTGACGAAGTAGTCCCGCAGCTCAAAACTGCCTTCAATTCTACCAGCAAGTAAGTGAACTTAATGAAAGAGTGAAACATATACCGTTCTAGTTATGCCCGCCTTCAATCAATAGAAGTCCTCGTCAACGACGTCTACGTCTTTCCGAGATTCACGGCCGTGACGGGAGATGCGATGGGCATGAATATGGTTTCCAAGTGAGTATAGGTTTCACTTTGAGATCATTTGGAACATTTTCAGAGGAGTTGCAGCTTCAATGAGATACGTGGAGGCGAATTGGCCTCGGTGGCGGGACTCCAAGTCGAGGATGGTCGCCGTCTCTGGCAATGTTTGTGCTGACAAGAAGGCCGCTTCCATCAACTGGTAGGTTTTCTGTTTCACTTGCCTTTCAAATCGGGCCCTTATATCCAAGCACAATGACATCGACGTGTTTTCTCTAGGATCAAGGGCCGTGGCAAGTCGGTCATAGCTGAGGCTGTCATCCCTCCCGGTTTGATCAAGCAATACTTGAAGGTAGACGTCGATGCCCTCATCGAAGTCGCTAGTGAGTTCTCTTCTTCAAGAAAACGGCGAAATCTTTCAGAAGCCAAGCTCGACGTCGGGTCCGAGGTGGCTGGTGCTTTGGGAGGAAAGAACGCTCATGCAGCCAACATGGTCGCGGCGATGTTCCTGGCTACAGGACAGGTACCATAATCCTCTCTCATAGAGATTTTCGCGTCAGGACGTGGCTCAAGTAGTCTCGTCATCGATGTGCACGACTCGTCTGACGAAGACGGAAGATGGAAGACTACATATTTCTTGTTCGATGAACTGCATGGAGGTGGGCACCATCGGAGGCGGCACCATTCTCCCAGCACAGAAGCAGTGCTTGCAAGTAAGTGGCTTCTTTGGAGTTTCTTTGGTGTTTGAGTGGGTTTTGAACCAAGGGCTTCCTCACGTAAGCATACAGTGGAGCAATCGCTTAGGGGTCAAGTTGAGCTAATCGGAAAACGTTTCAAACTTCTATGAAGCATGTTGATACTGCTGAGAGCGTTTCAGACATTTCCCTTGAGTTGCATGCAACGAACAATTTGCTCGCGATTCAATTTAGTGTTGTTTCATCAGAAATTCCTTCAAATAACTTTGAGGTTTCACTAAACCCACAAAATCTGCAAGTAGATACTTGCGCCACTGTGAGTTTCAAGCGCGCGTGCAGACAACATTTGAATCGGCTAATAGTTTCGTGTAAGAGGCCAAAGAACGCTTCGGTTTGATCACACAATTTTGCTGTGCGGAAAAATTCTGATAATAACATTCTTACTTCCCCGTTTCAAGACTATCGTAATAGGAAAGACGTTTGTTCGTCGATAGTCCGGCGATATTGTATTGTCCCAGTTGAAAAAAGAAAATCAACAAACAACTCCCCTCTCCGTTGCAGCTCCTCGAATGTGCGGGTCCCTGTGCCGAAGAGCCGGGTCGGAATGCGCGTCGACTGGCGGAGTGCGTCGCTTCGGCCGTCGTCGCCGGCGAGCTCTCCCTTCTCGCGTCTCTCGCTGCCAACTCGCTCGTCGAGTCGCATCTCCGTCTCAATCGGTATTTCCCGTTTCGAATAAGTTTCAACTTCTTTTTTAGCTCTATCATTCCACTCTCTTCAACTTCAACTCTGACCGTCTCCCAGTCCGTTCCCACTCCGATGTCCATCCGCGACGAGGGGAGGCTCCGAGGTGGCGACGCCGAGGACTCCGGCCTGATCCGCCTCGATTCAAAAAAGTCCAAACCCAAGGGCCCTGAGTGCTCCAACATCCTCTAAGCACTTCTCCTTCTTCTCCTTTGCCAGAACTTCACTTCCAGTTGATTCTTCTTCATCTTTCTTCATCCAAAGTGCCTCTCCCTTCTCCTTCTCTCACTTCTTTGTTGTTATTCTTTTGTTCTTTTCCAATTCTAGGCACTTCGAGGTCTATTGTTTCTTCGTGAGTCTCTATAGTCATTTTGATTAGTCGGTGTGGGAGTGTGAGGCTAGAGCTTCCTTTGATATCTCTTGATTTATTCTTTTTTTCCTTTTTTTGGTGTGATGGTTGGCCGTGATTTCTCGTGAAGAACTTCTCATCTTTCGATGATTCTGTTACCGTAAGCATTCTGAAAATTCTGGGGAAAATCCTGGCCTGCCTCAAAAAGACTTTTCCATAAGATTTCACTTGCGAGTCACAGGGACTCCTTCTTTCTCCTCCTCTTCTTCTTCAACTTCTTCAAACGTTGTGTCACACGGGAAACGCATTGCCGTCGCCTGATTCTTTTTTCTGCATTTTCTAAAGATTTTATTTGAATTATTTTAATTCCAGATTGATTTATTGTGCTTATTCTAGATTTTCTTGAGATTTCCCCCGAGATGTGCAAGGTGATGACGAGTCTTTTCTTTGTTACAAAAGATGTGTGAAACTAAGAAAACCCTGTAGTTGAACTATTGAAGAATTTCTTCTTTAGACTTTCACCAGAAAGAAACGGTCAAGTGGTCCTGTTGCCTGTTAGACTCTAATGTTTCAACGCCTTCTAATAAACCTCTCAAACTGAAGAGACTTAGTTTTTACCCAAAGCAATCCAATTTCAGAAATGCAAGATCTTTGTCGTTCTGGACGACGCTGTTCTTGTTCTATCTAATCACATCTCCGTTTCAACAACTGGCTATCAATAGAAGCGAGCGCACTGTTCACTTCTCCTTCTCTCACTTCTTTGTTGTTGTTCTTTCGTTAGTCACGCACAAAGTGATGTAATCAGGTGGGTTTCATTGCGTAGCATTCGCTCTCTCTCAGACTCTTTATTGATCTTCCCGGCTTTTTTTCTCACATGGAGTTTTCGGCGACACCTCGTATTCTTTGAGGGTCTCTAACGACAGTAGTTTTGGTTAAAATCAAATTGCTAACATGACTTTGAGGTTTTTTGTCTGTGAGAACAATTCACTCTAATGTTTCAAGGCCTTCTAGTAAACCTTTCTCAAACTGATTGGCAGGTTTCTCAATGAGAAGCCATGTGGAAAGAGAAATGTGGCTGGGCGAGGCCTCGTGAAATGGTTTCGGTTGCAGACAAACGATACATACACAAAATGTGCCGAGTCGAGATGATCGAACGGGGCTCGATGTCGAAGCGCTATGTTGAAGCCGTGAAACAGGGGATCACTCGAGTGTCTTACCCAAGTGTGATCGCGTTTCGGAAATGCAAAGTCTCTGTCGTTCTGGCCGATGGCCTTCTTGTTCTATCAAATCGCATCTCCGTTTCGAAAACTTGCTATCAATAGAAGCAAGCGCATTGGTCTACTAGAGTCGGCTTCACTGATGCACCATTTTGCTCCCTATTCGACTCTGCTCGATCGTTTCTTTTCCCAGCCTTTTCTTCCCTGACATTCAGTTCTCGGCGAGCGATCGTGTTCCTCGTCGCGCTTCGCCACCGCCGCCTTCGCCACCCACTGGAGAAGCCATCAAAGTAAGACACCGTCGTAGCGTGATCTCAAAAGTGCCAGGAGGAAGATTCCTTTGATGCGTTCCTCGGTTTCGTCGTTTCACAATCTGTTCTTGCGCCCCTTTTTGGATTGGGGGGATAAAGAATCATTTTCGAAGCGGCATGCGCAATATTAAAGTCACGGCCGTGCGCGGTCGCCAATAACTTCTCGGTTTCCATGTTCAGTATTTCCCCTCGTTTATTCACAACACACATCGATGGTCCGCCTCGAGACAATCTTTCCGCAGAGTCACTTTCTCCTGTTCTTCAAAATGAGATCTCCGTTTCACGAACTCCTTAGCCAAGCTGCGCCGCGACGAATATAATCAGTGCGGAGGGTTCTCTGCAAAAACCCGGGATGAAAATCGTTTCGCTGCGTTGTTGACCATCAGTTTCATCGCTGCACCATGTACAATATTTAGTCCATGGGCGCATCACTTGATTGCCATCTCAGTCGGCGGTGGATACAAACAAATGCTGAACTGATTAGAAGCGACAAGCCACTTACTGAACACCAGATCTCTGTTTCAAAAAGAATTTATGTGTTACTCGAAAAGAAGCGGGACAATTCACGTCGATTCGATTTGATGGTGTTGCGCACTTTAGACCTTGGTGGCATTGGTTTTGCGGTTTGACCGCATCTTCATTTGCTCCCAAGTCATGATAGCTGTGATGCGGCCAGGAATGAGTCCTTCCAGATGCATTAGTACAAAGAACAAAGAGTCACTTGGAAGCTTCAGGCGTTTTACACAAGTCGCTGAGAAAAATTATCAAGGTGATTCTTGCTCGGGGTCCACGGCAGAATTATTTGTAAATACGATATCATGTTGTACGGATTGTTTGAATGAGCTTCAACTTTGTTGTAGCGCTGCTACGGCTGAAATTTCTTTGAAATGGTCTTGATGTTTCACCATATACTCAAAGTGAAAAACAGATAGTTGTACCATTATCTGTTTCATGTATTGTACTCACGCAAACAAGACCATTTCGAAGCCTCAAAGACATTTCCGTCAATATTGTTTTCTGTCATCTGTCTAGGTCAATCAGACAGGAGTTTTTGAAGTAAAACAAACGATTCGGTTCGATCTCTGTGGTTGAAGAAAATTGCTCACAAAATATTGGTAGCACCAAAAGTGAACAGGAAAGTGTTTCACTATGTTTCGGCCAGCAGTTTCATCGTTTCAGCATTTGAAGCTGCTCGCGCGTCCCTCGATCAAGTGAAGCTCGTTCGCGTCTCAAGCAAAATCGTTCAATGAGCCTCGTTCGCTAGGCGTCAAATCAGCCAATGCTGAGAATGAAAGACTGCTGGGTTGCTCATCGGTTTTAAGAAACAGGAAAATTCTATTTATTGTAAAAGCTTAGAGTTTCTCCCCACGATAGGGCGGTTGAGTCCTCAGTGGAGCAATCATTTAGAGGTCTTTCAAGGGTAATCGAAACAAACTTGAAACACAGGCATGCCACTCTTGGTGGGACGCCAACTGTTGGATGAGACCATTTTGGAGACAAACGAATTGATTAGAAATAGCTCGAAGAACAGACAGAAGCCTTGAGGTTTCAGGCGGTTAACTTAACCGCAGACCAAAAACTGCCGCGTTTCTTTCGTCGTTCAGGGTGGTTGCAAAACTTCTGTTCAAGCTTCCCTTAACCAATCTTGAAAAGACAGCAGTTTCAGGCCTTTCACATAAACGTTAGCGAATTTTGGCAACGTTATTGTTCTTGTGATCTGTTGTTTCGCAAGCTTCAAAGTGCCCGGCGCTTCTCCACATGCAGACAGTAAACCTGAGTCGTTGAGAAGCTTTCACTCGTGATCGATTCCTGTAGCACTTCCACGACGATGCCTTCTTAATGTTAGATTCCTTGCAAGATTTTAGACTGGCTCACACCGATGACCTTCTTCCCTAGGCTTTTGGTTCACACTACTTCAAATGCTTCGCAACGAAGAGAGTTTCACTCAACAGCAATCTTGTCATTGAAGTTCGAACGACTGCTGGGTTATGATAGCAGGATCGAATTCATTAAGAGAAGTAGACCGAGACACGCTTCGAAGTAGCCGCTTTTTGGATTCTAGCTTCATGAGGTGCGGGCCCATTCTCTGTGGCTTCTCTTGATGAATCAGGGGCGTCCTTTTTGCAAGTTCGAACATTGATCGGGATTAAATCAACTCGCTGTAGTTCCCGGTCTCACGTTCCGTTTCTTCATTGGCAGCACTCTCAGAACCACAATTCGGTTTCAACTTAGACATATCAGCTGGGCTAATTGAATACGGCAATAAGGCAGAGTCGGCCATTAGAAATTGTCACACCTCAAACATTGGCGCGCTTTCGCGGTTTCAAATCTTTAGCATCATCCATCCTCTCGAAGCTCGCGTCGATCGGCCTTTGACAAGCTTGACATTGCGATTTCCCCTGGCGCATTGTCTGCTTTCGAGACGTAAGACGTTTCGTCGATGGGCGAGTTCTTGAAAGGTTCCGTTTCAGCAAAATTCCTTCGACGTCTCACAGAACATTTCGCTTCGTTGTTCGAATTTGGACATCACTTTTGATTGGTAAAACATTTGGTTTCAAGACGCTTGTGTGAACAGTCGGTTGCTTCGCTGTTTGATCGCTCCTTCGAAGGTCTTCACTGAATTCACCTCTTTTCCAAAATCATCTCTCATTGTCACTTTCAGTGTTTCCTTGTTACGCTTTCGTTTCCAGTCTTGCTCGGCCCGTTACTTGGTGAACTTGGTTCTGGCGTTGAGACGCACGCACGCTACATAATCACCGCTGTTTCGGGGTTCCACCAATCCAATATTTGCTTGCCCTTTGAAATCCTTCTGATTATCCCGCGGCTGTATTGTTTTGAACAGAGAAAGAGGGAAACAAATCAAACAGACGAATCATTCCCTGATTCGAGACGTTTTGTAAGAACAAGGTCAAACAGCAACATAGAGACCCTTGCAGAATACGATGTTGTGTCGTGAACTTCTCGGTTTCACCGGTTCTACATTTGCCTGCAAAAGCCTTTGATATATTTCAGAAGCACCGGGGTCCGTCATCACTCCCGGCTTGATCAGCAGTATTTGAAGGTCGACATCGATGCCCTCGTGGAAGTTGCCAGTGAGTTCTCTCCTTCAAGCAAACGACGAAAAACTTTCAGAAGTCAAACTCGACGTCGAGTCCGAGGTGGCCTTTGCGTTGGGTAGAAAAAACGCTCATGCAGCCAACATGGTCGCTGCGATGTTTCTGGCTACATGACAGGTACCGTGATCCTCTCTCATAGAGATTTTCGCTTCAGGACGTGGCCCAAGTGGTCTCCACCTCGATGTGCACGACTCGTCTGACAAAGACGGAAGATGAAAGACTGCATATTTCTTGTTCGATGAACTGCATGGAGGTGGGCACCATCGGAGGCGGCACCATTCTCCCAGCCCAGAAGCAGTGCTTGCAAGTAAGCAACTTCTTTGGAGTTTCTTTAGTGTTTGGGTGGGTTTTGGTTCAAGGGCTTCTTCAAGTAGGCATGCATTGAAGCAATCACTGTGAGTTCGGGGCAATTATTGCGGGTTTATGGAGTTCATTGGGGTCATTCGGGGATAACCAGGACAAGTTTCACATCACGAGCAGCTGCTGGGATGCAAGCCGTTCAGTTGATGCGACTTTCACTTTTAGAAATTGTTCAAAGAACAGCGACCTTGAGGTTTCAGGCGTCTTACCTAACACCAATTGAAAATTCGGTACGATGAATTCTGCGTTGCAGTATTGTGTTTGACCAGCAGTTTGAATGGGCTTCGTACCAAAAGCCTGTCGTGTTTAATTCATTGTGGCGTTGTTTTGGTCGAAATTTCTACGAATGAACCTCGAAGTTTCACCAAATGGGCAAAACAGATCAGTCGATGTTTGCTCCACTGCCAATTCGTCCTCGCAATCAAACAAGAACATTTCCAGACTTAGAACAGAAAAAAAAGACTTAGTAACAGTAAAGATACAAGTTGGTTCGTCGATGTTCGGCGATTTCAACAGTAAATAACTGGGAGCAGACAAAGCAATCAATAATAACAACTTCCACCTTACAGCTTTTCGAATGTGCGGGTCCCTGTGCCGAGGAGCCGGGTCGGAATGCGCGTCGACTGGCGGAGTGCGTCGCTTCGGCCGTCGTCGCTGGCGAGCTCTCCCTTCTCGCGTCTCTCGCTGCCAATTCCCTCGTTGAGTCGCATCTCTGTCTCAATCGGCACTCCCGGTTTCAAATTCTTCTCAGCTTCAGCATTCCTCTCTCCTCTCAAGGTAAAGTTTGATCATCTGACGCCCATTTTCTGCTCTGCACAGTGGTACCTCGATGCGAACTTTCCAGATGTGGACCAAGCGAGCCCCGATGATTCGACTAGATGGTGATGTTTGACGTCGACTCGCGGAGTGCGTCGCTTCGGCCGTCGTCGCCGGCGATCATTTCTTTGCTCAGCTTTTTCTTCCCTCACATTCTGTTCTCGGCGAGCGATCGTGTTTCTCGACGCTCTTCGCCACCGCTGCCCTCGCCATTCGCTGGAGGAGAAGCCATCGAAGTAGGATATCTATGATATTTTCGCTGATTCATAGACGAGATTACCCAGAATTTCCGGTTTGCTTCTCCAGCAACAAAACTCTGACCGCGACGGAAAAATATGCTCAAAGCACTCATTCGTGCTTTGAGTATGGGCTTCTTTGAGTGTTTGAGTGCGTTTCGGAACATGCGCTACTTTAAGCAGGCGTGAGTGAAACAATCGGACGGGGTAGATGAGAAGGGAGAGTGAAGAGTGTTTCATGAAGCAACCAAAGTGCAATATGATTTCTGCGGATCGTTGTGGTCACAATCCAGTCCAGTTAACGGAATCCTTCACGCCACGGTTTCACCGATTCAACTTATTCGCTTTGGCATATCATCATCGATAGGGCCTCTGTAGCTTCTTGCAATCCGAAACGTTCCTGAAAACTAATTATTCCATGCCCGGTTTCCTCTCTGCATAACCACGTGGGTCTTTGAACGACGTGAATGAAGGCTCGGGGCACGGGTTCGGATCCCACGATGCACCATATCGCGGTGATTCAGTTGGTACAATGGTTTATTGGGGAAGGGGGTGGAGAGGCTCCTTTTCGGAGGCATTTTATCCAGCAGCGATTACTCATTGATTCGGCTGCATTTCTTCAAATTCTTCAAAATGAGATCTCCGTTTCACGAACATCATATCCAAGCAGCAAACGCGACGAATTCAATCGGTGCGGAGGGTTCAGGGCCATAACCCGAGAAGAAAGTGGTTTCGTTGCGCTGTTAGTCATTCGTTGTTAGTTTCATCGCTGCCCCATGTACTCCGTGGGTGCTTCGCTCGATTACCAATTCAGAAGGCGGCGGGTACAAACAAGTGCTGAACTGTTTAGCTGCGGCATGCCACTTCATTAAAAATCAGATCTCTGTTTCAAAAAGAGTTTATGTGCTACTCGAAAACAGACATGACAATGTGACGGCCACAAGCTTTACTTATTGAATGCGCTTTAGACTTTGGTTGCATTGGTTTCGTAGATCTTCATTATCTCTCAAGGTCTTGGGGGATTTGATGTTATCCAGGAGACTGTTCCAAATCTTTCCGGAGTTTCTTTCATTCCACGTTTTCTCGCTGCATGGCTTCTCTTTTGTTGAAGCGCTTCGGCGTGCGACGTCATTCTCTGCTTCGAGACGTCTGGGATCCCCTCTCCTCCCTTCTCCCCTCTCCCCTATCGACAATCTTACTGTAACGACATCGATCGTGAATTTCGCTCTGTGAACCCGCACGTGACTGATCTCACAATCAGGGAGCAACAAGGGAGAAAGAGTAGCCAAGCAAATTGTCGCTCGGTTTCATCGTTTCCATAATACTTATTGTTCGTTTCTTTCGTCATTAAAGACTGGTCGATAACGACAGTTTTCAAAAACGGCAAAAGACGGTTCTTTCCTATGAGTTTCACACAGCGAACACATCTGCGCTTTGAGAGATTTCGTCGGTGTTATCGTCGGTCACTAATGAAGAAAATATTTCGACTTGATCCGAGGCATATTCCTTTTGAGGGTTTCTACAAAATCATATCTCCGCTTCACGGGTTTGCTTTTTGTGCGACCGACGCGAACCTTGCAATGCGGAGTGGGTTTGAACGCGCCGAAAGCATGACAAAGCGAAAAAAAACTGACGCATACTTGAAGAGGCCGGAATCTGCGTTGCACGTCCTGTTGACCAATCTCGATTGCCGCAACGAGGAAAAAAAACGCATCACGGTGACATAAGATACAGGGATCCGTGTTCTTGAGGAGTTCCTAGAAGACCTCATTCGTAACAAAGTTCTCGCTCTTCTTCCGATAAAACCTCTGTTTCATGAGCTTATTATCTGATGGAGGGGACAACGGGGGTATTGATTTATTTTGCGATTGCTGGGGCCGTTGGACGAGGTTTCACCGTTTCCACATTTGCGTGCGTGCAAATCGATTTTAATCGGCACGTGCTCCGGCTGAATCGTTTCTTTTTTTTTGGAAGATCAGCCCGTTCTGTGCTTGTCCAGCGAACTGTTGAGATCAGTTGCTCGCCGGTTTCAAAGCTTTCATAGCTAAAAACAATAAAATGCTTGGCAGTATGCCCGGGCGATCGACGAAGTAAGTGACACAAGCCAACGTCTCACTGTTTGCTGCTTCTTCCGTCTTGATAGAGAGCTTACTCCGCGAGTCGACGGTACCTTGTGGTCGTCCGCGAAGCGCGTCACCTCGACCATCGCTGGCGAGCTTCTCTTCTCACGTCTCTCCTTTCCCTCTGTACCTATTTTCCACAAACCAAGTGTTGAAGAGATTGGTCACGCATTAAAGAATGGTGCTGGTTTCGCTGTTGTTTCCGGTTTCATGACTTTCGCATCACTTGCTCTGTCAATGAGTTGCAATGAGTCGTCTGATGTGAGTTGGGACTTTTCTGCAATCTGCCTCAAAGAGCTGCTTTCATTCACTTTATTGAAATTCAGATCGCGGTTTCACAAAGATTGCATTAGTTCAGGAAATGCACACTCTATGCTAAACGCAGTTCATAATGGATTTCCGCTTTGAAGCATATTTTTTCCGTTTCAAAGACGACGAAAATTTCGACGGCAATGATCGGGGTATGCCAATTTTTTGCGTTGAGGCATTGGTTTCACCGTTTCATTCATATCTCGTAATTCAACTCCTTTCAACCCTCCCGGAGCGGGTAAATTTTTTGTCAACCTTTCAATCGACCGATGGAGAAAGGACCGCAGTTTCAGGCGTTTTGCATAATATTCGAGAATTTTAGGGGCCGTTGTATTGTAGTTTGTAGTTCCAGTAGTTCCTGTGTCTTGTCGTTCCGCAAGCTGCAATACGATAGTGATGCTCCGTGTGAGTGGATGTTTTTGGTCAACTCTTCAAGCAAACATGCAGTGAAACGATGTCCTGAGCGAAGTTGACCGAGCGTGATAATTCGTTCAAAGCACAAAAGGTGACTTTGAGATTTCAAGCGCTTAATCTAATGTCAAACAAAGGATTGAAACGTCGCTTGCACGATCGGTGCGTGTTCCAACGAATTGCTAGTTGTGCA
>JAQIXL010001725.1:0-16125 GCA_034700245.1 Poikilolaimus oxycercus | reverse complement strand
ACGCTCTTTTCTCGCTTCATCACCAAAGGAAACTTCCCCCTTTTCTCGCCCTTTGGGCCTCTATCGAGATAGAAATCTGTCATTCACTCTGTTCATGGACGAGATCCTGGTCGAATCGGTGAATACGCTGGATACTACGGGTTCGATATTTTCTCATGTTCTGAAAAAGATTGAAGACAAGCCGTGACGTACTTCTTCTACACAGCTTCCACCCTCATAGCTCCTCTGTTCATAAACCGACTTGGATCGCGATGGACGCTGGTGTTGGCCGGCATCCTCTTCACCGCCTATCAACTCGGTTTTCAATACATCAACTCCTACTGCTTTTATGCCACTTGTGCCTGTGTTGGACTGGGATTCGCCCGTGAGCTTATCACCTTCGTGAGAAAGTTTTTCTTCAGTATTCTTCGCTGGTCATGGGTGCTACTTGACTGAACATTCGACAAAGGTGACAGTTCAAAGAAACAGTGCCATCGCCATTGGGATGTACTGCATCTGGTTGGCGCTTTTTGAAACGTAACCCTCCCAGTTTGATTTTTGGAGGTATTGTTCTCATTATTCTCTCAGTGGAAAAGAAGGACCAAACGGAGGACGACTCGGCTCACAACTATCGAGAGTATAAAGAGTCCGAGATTCGATGGATCTTCGGCACTCTTGCCGCTTTCTCCCTCATCGCAAACATTCTGTTCGCCTCGTTGCCTCGAAGACGCGATGGGGATCCTTCGATTGCCGCTGAACAGCGAAGACGCACATTCAAGGAACAGCTTCGTATGTTTTGCTGATGATGCTTCAAATTAGAAGCGTTACGCGATTGCACTTTTTTTTAAAAATTGCATGAGTATACTTGGATTGTAAAACGTCGCCATGCCTGGTTTGCAGGTTCCACCTTCGCGACGTTGGCGTCACGTCGCATGATGCTTCTCTCGTTCCTCTTCGTCTTTCAAGGCATCCACACGACTTTCTGGCTCACCGTCTACCCAACCACTCTCGTCTTCACCCAGAAGCTCTCCTCATATCGAACTCTGCCTGGAATCTACGCCATCTGCATGGGTTGCGGCGTCGTGACGAGTGAGGAAAAGTTTCAAGTGAAAGGAAGACTTGCAGTCTGCGCCGGTTTCTCCCTGCTCAGCAAGCGTTTCGAAAACATCGGAAAGCTGCCAGCTTTGTTCACGGGAGTCATCTCCTCTTTCATCGCTTACTTGTTGATTCTTCTGTCGACTCCAAACTATTCGTCCATTAGACAGAACGATGAGGCCACTCTGCTTCTGTCTCCCAGGTTTCTCTTGATTCTTCCAAAACGAATGTTTTAGTCCCGTCTACGGTATCATAGTCGCTGTTCTGTTCGGAATTGCTGAAGGATCAGTAAACACGGTGCGAACCGTCGTTTGTGCCACGATCTATCCAGATCGAAGGGCTGAAGCCTTCTCCATCTCCAAGCTGTATCAGGTTGAGCAAGATTGAAACATCAATTGAATTTGAAGTCAGCAGCCTCGTGCGTGATGTACTTCGCAAGTCCCTCCTTCCCCGTCTATGTGCATCTGGCCATCCTCTCCGTCAGCTTGGCCTCCTGCACAATCTCTTACTTGCTCGTGGTCAGAAAGACTCGAGCCCTGGAGAGAGTGGTCACGATGGAAGTCGTTACCGACAAGTATCTCGAAAAAGAGAAGGAAGGAGAAAAAGCACAAGTATTCTAGGATTTGAGTTGAATAAACAAACACTTTCCATCGTTGCAGCGATTCACGTGCAGTAAATCGAACCCTGGCTGTTGTGCGTTTCATGTTCTTGGCCCGGATGTCCGAGTTCACGATTTACCTCATGCAATAGAAGACACGCTTATTGTTAGCGAGCCACACTCATGCTGCACTAAATATTCATCTCCAAAAAGAGATTATCCAAATCAAAGCAACAATGTTCAGTGTCTAGAAGACGACAAAAAGTAGGAGATGTGAGACGCGTGCCGACAGCCACCACGGAAGCTAGAAATTCAATGAACAACGCGTCTTCTCACGACTTCGATCTTCTCGTCGAGATCCTGATTGGACGAAATCTGTGGTGATTTCTTCACAAAGACACGTGGACGCCGACGTTTGAAAAATCGCAGAGAAAGTGGCAAAACGACGGCAATCATCATGGCCAAGCCAACAATGCCGACGTCGATGAGCACGTAGATCGCTGAAATGGTTGAAATTATGGTTAGACGAACCGAGAATAGGGATTTCTTTCGAAGTGGGTAAATTGCCAGCCACTAGTGTCAGAACAACGGTCGTTGACATCAGCGTCGTCAGTCCGATTGCGATCTGAAGATTCTTGCGTTTCTCTCTTCGAAAAATGACCTTTTCGAGTATTCCGGCTCGCTCATCATCTTCAAACGAAAAAATTCCAATGACTGCCAAAAAGTACGGCAGACAAAAATGACGGCAGAATCATCAAGACAACGTAGAAGACCGGATGACGTTGCAGTCGAAAGTAGACTCGTACCTAAATTCTTTCTATGAACGCTTTGAGAGAGCGCACATCCTGAAACATCTTCCATCTTCCAAGCAGCGTGTTGTTGTAGAGACTCTCTTCTATCCATGTCCCCAGCACTTCGAATTCTCCATTCCCCTATTGTCAAAATGCACGCTGCATGCAAAAATGCTGAATACACTCTAATCTACTTCCTTCCTAGGCATCCTTCTCCCACAACATTTCTAGTTGAAGTCGCCGTCGCGAGCGGCTCGTCTCCCCCGATGCAGAAGGAAGGTGAGCTCTCCTCCTCTCCTCCAGTGGAGGCTAAGGTCCAAACGAAAAGACGGCCGAAGCCGACGACGGTCCTCCAGCGAAGTCGCCTCGGAAGAAGAAGAGCCGGCGATTTCTGCGGCTCCTCAAGCTGCAGGCGACACAAGAGGACGAAGACGGTAGTTTTGAATATTTCGGCCGTGAAAGCTCTAAACCGGGCGATTTAGAAAATGAGCCGCCGCCGCAAGAGAAGACGGCACACTCGAGTGGAAAGGCGAAGGCGAAGGAAGAGGGCGAGGGCCACGAGGTGCTGCAAAGCGCACCAAATGAAAATTTTCAGCGAGCCCGATCGAGCAAAAAGAAGCATCGAGCCGTGCGCGCCGCCGCGAACCGACGATCTGCCGACATCAAGCGAAGGGGCCTCTCGAACAACTTGGTACCGAAATCCGGTCTGGCTACCGTATCTCTCGCAGGCACAACACACGCAGCTTGATGCTGGTGACCAGTTAGAGAAGCTGCAGCGACAGAAGAGGCGGGAGAGGTTTGTCCACATGAACAGAAGAACAAAAGGAAACTTCCAGCAAGATGCTCGTCATGGCCGGCTACATCACCATCGGCCTCTGTGCCTTGTTGATGACCGTCTGCGCTGTTGGTTCGTGTCCTCATCCTACCGTAGTCCTCTAGGTATCACCGCGGCTTACAGCCTCTTCTTCGACCTCACCGAGGTCTTTGCCATTCGCCACACAAGGCAAGGCGGTCCCTGGCGTTCTCTTTCCTGCCAGGACGGCTTCGACGAGCCGCGGGATCGTCGCATGTATCGAATTGTAAGGGAGAAAAGAGTCTCAGATGAAGTCGTTTCCAGATTGACAAGACGAGGTCGTTGATGGAGGTGTTGAAGTGCGAGCCGGCGGGCCAAGCGCTCGAACGCGCCGCCTGGTCGGCGTTGACCAACTGTAGTGGAGGCTGTGAGCAACCGAGTCCCTAGCAATGAAGCCTCCTTCAGACCAATACCGATTCCGGGTTCTTGATGGAAAGACCACGTACGCGTGGATGAACAAGACGGACGCGTACGAGCGTTTCGCGTGCGACAAGGACGAAACGAGACGGGCAACGACGATGTGGCCGCCGTCCACCACGACAGTTGAGACGACAACAACAGCGCCAACAACGGCATGCTGCATGAGAGGGGAAGAGAGAAGTTCCAGGAGACCTCTACAACACCGAGCGAGGATTCGACGACGCAGAAGACCTCCACAGCGGCGACCACGAGGAAGGGGCCGCCAAGCGGGTAGACGTCGACGGCGACCCGAGGACGGCGATCGCTTCAGCAAAGCGAAGAACAAAACATCCACGTGCATAAATTCAGTCAATGTTTGTAGTGCGTCGTGCAAGGAAACAACAAAAACACTAGCACACTTGAAGTTGACAAGCTTTACAGTTCTCACAACAATCGAATACCAAAAGGGGCATCAAAAATCACAGCCTTCAGTGACAGGTTGTGCCTGCGTGTCGTGAAGAAGAAACAAGAGCTTATTGAAAAAAGCAGCTTTGTCGACGTTTTCCATGGCAGGCGTCGGAGAGGGAGGGGAGTGAAAATCGCCTGCAATGCGGTTCTCAAGGCTTGTCAAAGTGTCCATGCCTCTCCAATCTCTTGCTTTTGCTTTTCCTCTCCTAGTGTCAATTTCGGCGAAACAAGAAGTTCTTTGTGAAGGCGAGACGACGATCACGATGACAGAGCAGCTTCTTCACATCTACAGCCTCAACTTCCCGCTGACTAATCATCCAACAAATTGTTCAATTGAAATTCATGTGAGTAACTTTTCAGTCTTCAAATAAAGTCTTCTTGCAGTCTCCGTATACTTATTTGGACATGCTCATGGTTGAAGGCTCAGTACCTAGTGGGGCAAAGATTGAGGCGCTGAAGCGTCCTGGAGCATGGGGGATTGTTTACAGTCCTAGCACGAGTGGCTGGATAACTTATATCGAGCAGTCGAACGACGAAGGCTTTCTCTTCTCAGTTGTCGTAAAGTCAGATGATGACGCCTATCTCTTCGTTTTTCACATCTTGATTCACTCGTATAGTTCGTTGCCTAGACAAGTGTCAAAATGTTTTGTTGTTTAGATTTTCGGCCAAACTGTTTCGAGCTTGACTCATCAGAAGCGTATCTGCCACTGAATCGTGGAATCGCAATTGTGGCTCCAACCTTCACGCAACCACGGTAATTCCTTCACTTTCTGTGGGAGAAAACATTTGAAGACAGCGACAGAATCGAGATTTCTGCACTTGGTCGTTGTGGACTGATCCTGGTCTAACGTTGCGCATTGACGAGGCCGTTTCTTTCATCGATGAGTCTTCGTGTTTAGCTTCGTATCATATCGATTTTCAACTCAATGGAACTCTGGTTGGCCACATTAAGTCAGATTTTTTTTCAATTAATCTGAACGAGCTATTTCTTGCTAGCTCCACGACAGGTCTAAAGCGTCTCAACATTGACGGTACGACTGCCAGCAACCCTCTCAGCATAATTTTCGAGTTGAATGAGTTTCTCAACTGCATGCCACTTTTGCGAATATTACCCTATAAAAAGCAAGGTTCGTTTTTTTTCTGTGTTCTCATCTTGAGTTGCAGAAACAACGCCTTCCTGTGATTACAACCTTTTGAGCAATGAGAACCTCGATTGGAGCGAAGGAGGCTATTTTGTATTCCGACCATTTTTGCCGATTTCTGGAGACAGTCTGCACACTTATTTGCCCAATCAAGAGTGTGAATGGTCTCTCGACGTGCCTGTAAATCGCTCTATGCGTATTGCTTTCTATGGTGCGTTCATGGATCCAGGAGATCAGTTTCAAATCCTGGCCGACGGGGTAGCTGTCAATCCGTGAGAACTTCTCTTGTTCACAATGGTTTTCTTTTTGAGAAACTCCGAGATTTATGCAGAACAAGCAGTGACGATTCGCTTTACAACGGATGAAGCAATTGGATCTGGTGGCCCCAGTTTTGCTCTCCAAATGCTTCGTACGTGGCATTATTCATCAAGACTTTCACTCCCAGTTTGCGATTGCTATTTGTTCAACGAACCGGAAAGAAACGTTGACGAAGCTGGTGAACGAATCTTCTTTCCGAGTAACAACTTCACTCAGCCAATCTACGGGACTCGCTATTGTCCCAAGATCAGCTGCGAATGGATTGTGAGAAATTTGAAGCTTCCTCTCAACCTCAACTTCTCCTTTCAGCGCCACTTTTCCTCTCAAAACGTTCTTGTAACCACGGACTTCATAATGCCCTGGAATTGGAAGCTCAACCTTTATAATGATCATGAACTTCTTTTGAAGTAACTGCATAGATGGCATGCAAGTGAAACATGCTTGCAGTGCCACAGCAAATTTAATCCAAGGGACAGTTGGCATCGAGTTTACGATGTCGGACCAAATGCTGCGCATCGTCTACGAGACACCTTGTCCACTTCACAACATCGAAGACACTCTTCATAACATTTATGTGACCATGCAACCCATGCCATGTGAGTGAACCCTCTCTATTTTCACAAGTTGAAAGCGGTTGCACCTTTGCGAATCAAGGAAATTCGAGCTGGCGAAGTCCTTGCAGTGGCGGCTAAATCTTGGGAGCCCGGAACTGCTCTAAGGATTATTTTCAACGATAACGGAACTTTGCAAAATATTATTTTGGCTTATATCACTCTGCGAAATGAACCGGAACTTCATTTTTACAATCACGTAGATTTTGTTGAATACAATGAGAATAACGAATCCACTTTCAAGTAGGAGAAGCACTTCCATACAATCTCGCTCTTTCAGTCTTCAATATATCTTCCAATGGGCCGGCGACACATTTGCCGAAACGAATGGTTTCGCTAACAACGGCGTCTATCGCGTCTTTCGCATTAACCACGATACTCCCGTCGATTACAATGGAATATTTCTCTTCTCAAGAACTTATCTTGCTATATCCGCAGTTAATGAGGGCAAGAGCATGAGCCTCACAAGAAATCGCCATCAATGGGTGTGTGGTCGCTCGAGCACAGGACGACGTCCACGGCTCGGCTTATATTCGCCTAATCGAGATGCTCTAGAATTCATTGGCGATTTTTGGATTGTCGTAAAACCCTTGCCATTCGAAGACAACTTTCCTCTTATTCTCACAAAGTCTGAAATCTCTTTCTTACAATGTTTTCAGAGAAGACCTTCGTCAACAAAGCTACATTCCTCTACCTTGGAACATCATCGATATCTGGTACGAAGGTGGTCACGACACTTTGGAAGTCTACTTTGCCATTGATGGTAGTAGGAATCCTTTGACTAGCAATTGTTTAGTGGACCCCGAGGAGCACATCACAAAGCCAGGAAAGCGCACCTGGATGACGGACAAGTTCTCCGCACTCCTCATTGAAGCCGACATGGAGCCCTCATACACTACGTTTATTGTCGCTCTTCCCGTTCGAATAACCCTTCGTTACATTTTCCTTTCAACGAACTCCACACTGCATTTGGTGATTGACGATTTCGAGCGCAATCCCTTGAACAATCTGAAGAGCGGAACCGAGTTCTTCTACCGCGCGAGATCTAAGCTTCGCCTCGACGCTATCCTCAAAGATCCCAACGATCAGTTCCTTGTTGATATTGATGTGGGTTTTGAGATGGCAGTCAATTTTCATCGCGAACTTTCTAGGATCTTTTCAAATACCATTTTTCTTAACAACCTGTTGATGCTGCTCTTCACTGTGTGATTGTGAGCGCTCGGAAGCCATTGTTCATGCCATCAGCTGTGCGTCAGACCCTCCAATGTAGAGAATCTCACATGCTTTCGTAGTTTTCATTCGTCCACGTTCCTGGTTTTTGAGTTGGAAAAATTAAAACCTCTGATCTGCATCTGGTTTATAAAGCAAAAACAGACTGTGTAGATCGGAGAATGCTACCTGACGCGCCAAGTCCATTGTCCGGCATCCTGCGCCCATCGCGCTGAGAGCGCTTTGGGTGACTCATCGTGAAACCCGTTCGTGCTCACCAACCGGGCACATGTGTCCCCTTCTCTTTCGTAACACGGCCGCTCAACTCTCCTGTAAACACGCTCATAGACGGCCTCCTTCGCCATAGCAACGCGCGGTCTCTCCACCTGCCTCTCCACTCCCTTTTGAGTTACATTTATTCATTAGCCATGGGACAAGCCTACACCAAGCAGATTCACATGACGCCTGTAAGTTTGCTGCTTCTTTCACGAATTTCCTTATTGTTAGAAACAACTTTATCTGTAATATGTATTTTCGCCGAAGAAAAGTAACCGGCTATTTTCAGGAGGAGTTTCTGCGTGCCCGCGGCGACCGGCGAATCAATGACGAGAAGCCCCACCTCGTCGTCGGGGATTTGGTCTACGTTCAGTGCAACTATAGCGTCAGTTCTTTCCCCTTTACCGACATAGCTTCCCACATTTCAGAGTCGCGAAAAGGGTGCTCCATTGCTGGAAACGGTGACCATCATCATTCACACGAATCCCACTTATCGTGCTGATCCTCCCCCTTATGAATCCGAGCCGGGCGATTCGAAACAGCCCTTGTAAATTTGTCAGCATTTGACTTCTAGTAGTTTCTTGAATAAAATGTGATCTCCTAAGCCACAACTCCGCTTTTCGGGACATCGCTTCGCTTCAAGACTATATGACAACGGTTTCCTCAAACACTTTTATCACTCGAACAAAGAGACACAAACATTCGCCAAGGCAGAGCTGAGATTTTTTTGAGACTAAACATCAATTCAAACGACTAGAAAAATGAGAACGTAAAACGAGATCCCAGACATTCGATCAGAATTGAAATTTGCTACCGCTTCCATTCCCACATCAACTTTGATAAGAAAACGATCATTCGGGCTTCTGAGAACTGCATCAAGACGAAATCTACCGCCGTTTGGATAGAAGAGTTCAGTTTCATTAGCAAGTGACTGAAGACAAACTTGGAGAATATCACCCTCGATCAACACGAGGGAAGAAGTTGTGGAAATGGAAGCATATTGAACCGAAATACGAACTTGCAAAGTGGTCATGAACACCGGGAAAGCGGGCTCCATGTTAGCTGAAAGAAGCAGAGCCGAGAAGGCATCGATCGTCCATTCTCGTTTTCTCGGATAAAGGATGTGCTCCTCTGCATCGACTGCAAAACTTCTCAAGTCTACGAATTTTACCATCCATGACGAAAATGAACTCCATTGAATCGAGGCCTCCTTCGTACCAAATGTCGACCATATGCCAGGGCAACGTGATGTAACCACTTCCGAGTAGGTCATCCCTAAAACTCGAACGTCTGGTTTAAAACGGGAAACAACTTTTTGAGAATGAGAGGCGGAGAATCCTGAAATGGAAACGGCTGAACAAGTACTCTAAAGCTATTCGTGACGAAAAGAGAATCAGCGTTCGGAGTATAAAAGCCTAGACGAGGGCGGCGACTAGTCTTCGATCGTCCGCACAACCAAAAGTGCTCGTCTCGCTTCAGCGTCTGTTTGCGGACATCTTCAACGCCATAAATGAATAGAAATCGAGTAAAATCTGGAAAAAAAAGCTTCCACCTTGAAACATAAATAAACCTTGTGGTGTGAAGAGAAAGATTCCATCATAACCAACAGGTGAATCACGATCGATACGCAAAACACTGAATGTTCCATTTTTGGCGACGTCACCCTCCATCGCCATTCTGCTCCCGGCATTTTGAAACGCATATTGAAAGCTGTAAAACAATTTTCGAAAGCAAAAACTTGAACAGACTTTCCATTAAATGCATAATTCTGGTCGTATGCCGCAAAATCAATTCGATTGTAGAAATCGAAGTCGTGAAAGTTGACGAGAGTGGCGAAAACTGTTGAAAATTCTTGATCAATTCCCTCATCATTGAAGATGAGCCTCAGAGCGGTGCCCGGGGGCCAAGCG
This sequence comes from Poikilolaimus oxycercus, assembly GCA_034700245.1. Taxonomy (NCBI): domain Eukaryota; kingdom Metazoa; phylum Nematoda; class Chromadorea; order Rhabditida; family Rhabditidae; genus Poikilolaimus; species Poikilolaimus oxycercus. The sequence continues at coordinate 6,476 of JAQIXL010001725.1, read as the reverse complement.
CTTGCAGCGACGGCCAACGTCTTGCCGACTTGAACATCGATTGTTCGCTGGGGTTGAATAGCTAGAAGAGTACAAGCAAACAAGTCAAACATACGAGGCACAGGAATCACAGTCACGTAGATGTTCTGTATCACCTCATCAATGTTTGTTGTAGTACACGGCGTTTGGTAAAGAATGCGCAGCATCGACTTCGTCAATAGCCATTCCGCGCTAACAATATCTTTAGCACTCATTTCGGTGGAACTGAAAACTGCATTTTCAGTCAACGAGGCAGTTACTTCATGAGCACATCATTGTCGGCAAATAAGATAAGGGTCCAGCTCGTTGGCATCATAAAGTCCGTAGCAACGAGAATGGAGCTGGCGGTAAAATGTCTCTAAAAGGAAATAAAGTTTTAACTTGTGCCATACAATCCACTCGCAGTTGATATTCGGGCAATAGCGTGTTGCATAAACCGGCACAGTAAAGTTGTTGCTAGGAATGAAGATGCGTTCTCCCGCGTCGCCAACGTTTCTCTCCTTCTCATTGAACAAGTAGCAATCGCAAACTGGTATTACGATGTTAGATTGACAAAAACTCACGAAGCAATTCTAGAGCAAAGTGCGCACCGCCTGACCCTATCGACTCGTCTGTCTTGAAGCTGACTTCGATTTCTCTTTCTGCGTAAACCTCGGAATTCCTCAAATCAGAGCATTTGATTGCGCGCGGTTTACTTACGGTAAAACAGGATCACCATCAACAAGCATTTGGAAAGCATCACCCGGGTCGATGAAAGCATCGTAGAATGCAACGCGAATTGAATAGTTCAAAGGTACTTTGATGCTCCATTCACAGTCTTGATTCGGCAAATATGTGTGCAGGTGATCGCCAGAAATAGGCAAAAGCGGACGCAATACGAAACCGCCTTGCTTCCATTCGGGCTGATCGTTGTCAAACAGACGATAGTCGCATCTTGTTGGCATTTCTTCAAACTCTCATTGTCCATGGTGTCTTTAGTCACCTCTAATTGTAAGAGCAACTGGTGTGATCCTAAAAAGAATTATAATCTGTGTGCTCATTGAAACGCTCAATTGTATGATAAGCGGGCTCTCAACATCTGCGTCGTCAAGAAGAAATTTTTCGAGAACCTTAGTCGAGCTAAAAAAAGCTTCCAATTGATGGCAACAAGCAACTTCATTCGACGAAGAAGCGTTTGATTCATTCGAAAGTTAAGCTGGTAGTCGGATGCCATAGAATCTCCAGTTCCAGGTAAGACCTCGGCATCAACACGAAGGCTTAGTTCTCGGTCGGTCCAAAATCTCCACGCACAGGCCACACCTTTGGTCCTGAAATTTTATATTTTAAGGGAGGCGCATCATGCTCAATTTAGCTTGTAAACCAATTTTCCGCTACAAGAAAAAACGAACCTCGTTTGGGACCGAAACGGCACTAAAACCATTAGTCCGCGATCGAGAGTCAAGTGTGATTCGGAGTCATCGAGTTCAAAGCAATTTGGTTGAAAATCTGAAAACACTTGTGTATGAGGTAAAAAAAACTGTAGGCATGAATGATGAGATGAAAAGCAAGCAGATAGTTAGCATTTTGAGCCGTGTTGTTGACTGTAATGAGAATTCCTTCGTTGTCAATCTGTTCCAGTTCAACGAAAGTGCTTGGTTGACCGAGGACAAGTGCTGTTTCTGGATGATTGATTGGCTGTAAAAGGATGCCGTCTGGCACCGAGCCTTCAATCAAAATTGCATCGAAGTAAACGTGTGGCGACTGAAAATAGAATGCAAAATATGAAAAAAAATTATTTACGCGAATTTCAATGCTGCAATGAGTGCTGGAGTCGACTAATGGGTAATTGATGCTGTAGACATGAAGAAGCGAGCCTGTCATATTCACAGCAAATGAGCCTTCACAACTAATTTCATGTTTTCCGTAAACAATGACAAATGAGGTTGCCAATACTAAGAGAATAAAGCGCATTGACATTTGCATCGATCGAAATAAAGCTCAAATGTGTCCGACTTTTTCACACCAACTCGTTTTGTCGTGTGTAAGCTCTCGTGAGACGTTTCTTCTCTTCTTGCGTAAGACCCTCGTTGAGTCTAATCCCCGTGTTATTGTTTTTCTGCCACGTCGCCCAAGGGAATATTGACTGTTCTCAAAAGCTGGATGCTACCCTTTTCGGATCCTTAAGGAGCAGTAACAGAGAAGTGCCCACAACGAAAACTGATACAGGAGGAAATGCCACGAATCAGGCAAGGAAGAATGCTGATCACAACTTCGAAACGAATTTAGGAAAATTAACACACGTCGCCATTCTTTTTGCTCCACTTATATGTATTGCGAATTAACTTGTAATGGCTTAAAATGCTGACTGGCGCCGCCTGTGCATTGCCAATCTGATGTGAGTGCGCACGTTGTGACTCACATTAAAACCTGTTCGTCTCTCTCTCTTTTTTTGCACGGCTAGACCCAACTATATAATCGTGTCCTAGACGACGCGATCTACAGCAACAACGCGCTTTCACAAGTTTTCATCTCTACTTGCGCTCCTGATTTGCACTCTTTGCCTGGCCATGGGACAATTCTACACGAAGGTTATTCACATGACGCCGGTAGGATTTCCGTTTCCTAGAGAAAGTATTGGAGAAAAAAACGTTCAGGAAGAATTTCTGCGCGCACGAAGCGAGCGACGAATCACAGGCGAGCTGCCTCACCTCGTCGTCGGGGACTTAGTTTACGTTCAGTGCCAATACACTGCTATGTAGTTCTTCTCGCCTTGCAGAGTTCTTTCTACGTTACTAGTCGCTTTGCGCACCGAGGCAAAAGCGGCGAAACCATATTATGAGTCATTTTCTGTAAATGGATACAATTATGAAGAACACCGACTGCTTGAAGTTATAAAAATAGGCAAAGATATCGACTTATACATCACTTTAATTCAAGGACAGATCAAAATTCTACGCAGCACAACGATGAATGACAATACGCGAGAACTTCCACAAAAATGTGCTTACCCCCTGGAGCATGTCGATGCATTCATGAACAAAATTGTCTTGTCTGTTCTTTAAATGTTTACCATGGCTTAACGCTCCTGGGTCGTATAGATCGCTATCAGCAAGGAAATAATGCTGCGTCGATGTACTATGTACCTACACTAGGATTCGAGTGGCAGATGTGCTATCAGAAGGGGTCTGCTTCAACTTCTCTAACATAAGGAGCGTCAATCAGGCCAGGAAAGCCGACCGCCAAGGTGCATGCCTCACTGCAGCTTTGCTTGTCTCCCTTCTGATCAGTGTAAAACATGGCCAGTAGCAGCTGTTGTGTATTGTGCTCGAGGCAAACCCGACGCAACAATAGACCAGCAGCAAGGCGTGGTTGTTCAGCAAAACTGTCCTCATATTTTCAAGTCCGAGTGGCGATCAAACAATGAGCTGGCTTCATTACCAAATCTGCACCCGAGTGCTCGCTGATCCAAGGATCGAGTCGCAGACGGAAGGAATGAAGATGTTCGTCAACATGTACGCTCAAGCAGGGGTGTGACGCCAGGGCCGGCCCGGCCCGGCCCGGATCCCGCGGCACTAAGAGTTCGATCCATCTGCGATGTTTGATCTTTTGCCCTTTAACGAATTTCACTTTGGTGGGTCTTAGGCACACAGAAGTGTAAACCCGTCGCAAAAAACGGGGCAAAAAGGAAACGGTTACCGACCGTTTTCGAACTCGGACCTCTTCCGGGCCAGCGGGCCGGGCCGGCCCGGCCCGGTAACACCCCTGCACCGAACTCTTCGGTCTCGTCCTCGCCTGCTTTCCTTTCTGCACCCTTGAAGACATGGAAGGCTTGGGATGATTGATGAAATTGAATGTTGAATAAAGGCAACCAGAGAAAAAAAAACAAAAAAATATCATACTTAATCACCGCGGAGGTGCTGCAGCAGTCAACTTCACCCTCGAATTTGTTTCTGCTTTTTACAGGTCAAGGTAAACACAAAGAATAGCAAGAATTATTCGGAACATATGTAAGCACGACCGCCTGGAGAGCTCTCCGGCATTATTGTGGGTGAGTCGAAGTCGGCACATGTGGGCTGCCGATCGTTCAATTCGTTCTCAATCGTTATTTTTCCATGTGAAACGAATGACATTGAAGCATTGCATTGCTTGACTTCTCGATCAGATCTTTGAGATCTTGTGAGTGGATGATTCAGAGCGAAATGCCTCATCATGCTTGTTCAGTGCTGTAAACGGGGGTGGAATGCCTCGTCGACTCATTCTTTCCTTCGATTCGCTTGTTGGCGGCGCCTGTTCGAGAATGGAAAAGCGTCAAAGTCTCCTAGCAGCTCTGCAACTAAGGAAAAAAGTTGAGTTTTTTTCGTCAACTGAAATATGTTTTGAGTAATCACGAAAACGTCAAAATGTCTTATGGAAGGCTGCGAGACCAAGTTCAACCTCTTCAATAAAAAGTTCTGCTGCACAATTTGTGGATGGGTTCGTTATTTCTCCCATTTTCTTTAGAAAAGCAGTTTCAGACAATTTGCCTGAACTGTCGTGGCATGGCTCCTCTTCCCTCTAAATACTTTGAGAAGGAAATCGTTTGCCCCGAATGCTACATACAAGCAAGTTTGGATGAAGTGTAAGTTCTCTCTTCCATTCTATGAATCTTTTTTAGTCAAAGAGCGATCACTTTTTCCATCGTACATGTTGGCCAGCTTACGCGGATCGGAACGAATCATGCATGGAAAACACGCCAAGGTCTCTGACAACTTATATGATGCATATTTCCTTTAGGACCCGGAGAAACTGTTCAAACGGCCAAAGAATTGCGATTTACGAAAGCAGAAGAACTCCTGAGGAGCACAAAAAAAGTACTGCTCATAAACCGCTCGCTTGTGAAATTTGACATACGACTTCTCAAATTCGATAAATATCTCTTCACAAGCATTCTCTCTCTCTCCCTCTCCCATGAACATGATGCTGTCGATGACGAATTGGCTGATGAAAGATTCCGATACTCAGGGAAGACCTGGTTTAGCCGATGGAGAAGCTAAAATCGATCGAAGCCGAGTTGCACAACACAACACTTTTTCTTTATTTTCCATCACAGTTTATTTATAAGCGCCGAAGCGATGTACCGGTGGAAAATTACCAAAGGTGTGATAGAGAGTTCGGAATTCGAGGTACGACAGCAAGTCATCGTGATTCTTGTCCCCTCGTTCGAATCTGAAGTAAAAGTAGACTCTTTCTCTCTCAACGGCTTACACTTCAGCAAACTGCGTCACGGGATGTATATCGAGGACATTTGGATTTTTGAGTTCCTCAATGGAAATGAAAAAATCGTGGTTCGCGTCGGACTTAAGGAAAGCTGCGAGTGCATTCCTTAGTGGAGGACGTCCTGTCCTGAAGGCCGCCGTCGTGGCGAGGAGAAGGAGAGCGAGAAGGAAGCGTGGCATGTCGATGGACACTGATGTTCAAACGTCATCGGCTCTCGCTTTTATGAGATTTCTCCATGACGTTTCCTTTGGCTGAGGCAATACTCAACCAGCCAGCCTTCCCCATGTCGAAGACAAGCGGGCGATTTTCGAAGAGACTCCTTCACGCACTTCGAGCACTCAAAAGCAAAGCTCGATGCGCAATCACGACTTTCAGAAAATGAAAACACACAATTCCATCCAATTGACTTATTTTATGCAGAAAGCGCGTTAAGCAGATATTCATGCGTCGTTGGGGGGTTATTTTATTCGATTAGTCAAGAAATTCCTCCAAATAACTCTGCATTGCGTCTCCGTGCAGTGTTTCCTGCTCATCTCATTCGATTCAGCAACTCGATCCGTCTCATTCTTGTCGTTGTGGCTCGCTACATCGATTCACAAATAAACCTACCCATTTGCAGTCATCGTCTTCCCGATTTTTCCTCCTGATATTGATGCAATGGATCAAAGAATCGCTCTGCCACTGCTAAGATTCGATTTTCCCCCGTATTTTCAAGTGAAGCTACAGTGGAGTATCGTGGATGATTTATTCAATTGTTAACACACGGAATAAGGATTACAACAAACCCTATTATTTCGATGCATGTCGTGAACATTGGTCACGAGCCATGTACCAGAGACAAGCGCCCGAAATTCGACGTTGCATGGCGCAACTTCTGCTTCCACTTCTTTATGATTTAATCAGACTAAAACCGGCGCACATCAGGGACGCTCTATATAATTCTCAAATTGATGACTTGACTTACTGGTATGGAGAGTTCTGTATAGCTTTAGGGATTAATCGAGTCGAAGCAGCCAAAAAGACGTTTAACGTTTGCACAAAGAGCGATTGCTGGTTTTGTAGTAGTGTGTTGTGTTGCCTAACTTTAGCCGATTCTACCCTCTCTGGTAGAGAAACGAGATGTCTTCCCTGAGTATCAGAGTCTTGCATCAGCCAATTCGTCATCGACAACGTCAAGCTTGTGCCTGAGAGACAGAAAGAATGCCGGGTGAGATATTTATCGA
>JAQIXL010001724.1:0-16126 GCA_034700245.1 Poikilolaimus oxycercus | reverse complement strand
ACTTCGTCGACCGTCTCGGCGACGACGCGGCCGAGCTCCTCGACGATGGCGATCCGCGAGCGCGGCCCGGCCACGGATCGCACCCTGGACGACGTGTCGAGCATCGCCTCCATCTCCACGTCCAACGAGTCGACGCTCGCCGCCTCGCCCATTCCCTCCTCTCCCGTTCCCGCTCCCGCTAAGCGTTCCCGCTAGACACACAATAAATTGTTTTGTGTTGCTTGTGCTTATTTGACACTTGAAGGAAGCAAGGAAGTCAGGTGTGAGCTCTTATCGGTAAAAGCGCTGGTCATTGCCTACCGGTTACGCGTGGAAAGAGCTTCATGTCTCGGCTTGTTTTGACTGTTTTAGTTGCTGTTCTAGCTCGTGCAGTTCAAGGCATTCTCTTTGTCCAGGTTCAGTCAGCTCACAATCATCAAGCTTGTAGAGAAACGAGTTCCGAAAGTATGATGAACTCAACGGTCTTTGGGACTTTGTTCGAGAGCCGGCGAACTCGCTGGGTTATGGAATCCAGCAACAATGGTTCAATTTGGATCTCAAGACCTTTGCGGTATGCTGAATTGAACAAAAGAGCCAGAAATTCAGAATGCGACAGTGATGCCCGTGCCTTCTGCATACAACGAGCTTTTCACCGATAAAGGTTATCGTGAACACGTCGGTTGGGTGTGGTACCAGACGACGATTTATACGCATGCAACGAATTCTGCTTTTCGAACCTATCTTCGTTTCGGATCGGCAAATTATTATGCTGCTGTGGTGGGCTTTGAAAGTTCGGATGAAGGTTTGCAGTACGTGAACGGTCAGCGACTCGGTGACCACACGGGTGGTCATTTGCCGTTCGAATTCGAAGTAACGAACGTTCTTCAGCCAGGACAGCTGAATCGAATCACAGTTGGAGTCAACAATACGCTCTCATACTGGACCGTTCCTCATGTTTGCAGAATGGGCTGCCTTAAATTCAGTCTTAAGGCTGATTTCACGTATCCGAAGCAGAGCGCTGATGGTATCGAACACTACCCTGAGGGCTTCTTCAAAACTGTCCTAGCAATGGATTTCTTCAACTATGCCGGCCTTTTTCGTCCCGTTTACATTGTCAAGAAGCCACAGACCAGCATCGACGATATTCGCATTCAGGCTGAAGCAAACGGTTTCGCACTTGAATCCAATTGAAAGGGATTTAGGCTCATTTTCGTACAGCGTGAATGTCAGTGGTCAAGCAGATCAAGTCAACGTTCGAGTAGCCATTCTCGATGGCTCCACTGTGGTCTCTTCAACCGTTGGCACTAGTGGATCGTCGATGGTTTCGAATGTGAAGCCATGGTGGCCGCGCGGCATGGGCGATCCGCACCTTTACACTCTGCAGGCAGAACTTTTTATTCCTTTCAAGGCCCGAATTCAGGTTGAATTGGTTCAGACTCAAAGAAACACGACAATCGATATCTATCGCCTCGATTTTGGCTTTCGAACCGTCTCATGGGATCAAAACCAGATTTACGTGAACTCGCAGCCGTTTTATTGCGTCGGATTTGGGATGCACGAAGACTCAGACGTGAGCTTATTTTGCCTTTTTGCGGGACGGGGAATCCTACTAGAGTCTAATCAAGCGTATTAGTGCCCGCGTTGCTTCCCGTCATGGCCCGGGAAGGCGTTCGCAAATCATCAAAGCTGTAAAAATGGGCATAAACCTGGAGATGAGCAATCAAAATTGCTAGCCGCCGCGTGGTGAAGAGTGGGCACAACCGACGCTATACATTTGGGCATCGAACACAACTTTCAGCTTCGCGGCCGCGGCTATGATCCCGTGATTATGACGAAAGACCTCAATCTTCACGAATGGATGGGTGCCAACTGTTATCGGACTTCACACTATCCGTATAGCGAGGAAAGACAGTTGGAGAACGATCGAAGAGGAGTAGTCATCTTCACTGAGTGCCCGGCTGTCTCATTGAGGTTTGCAGTCAGCTCGTCATGTGATGCTTCAGACACTTTGACCAGGAAATTCTTCAACTACACAAGCAAATGGTCACGGAAATGATTGAGCGAGATCGCAACCATCCCTCGACAATTGCATGGAGCTTAGCTAATGAGCCAAGCACAAACCTGAACGCCTCTCGGGACTACTTCAGGTGCATGTGCAATTCTCTCTCGAAACGAGCGTTCTTTAGTCAAGTCATTCAGGTTGCTAAGGGCCTCGACTCAACCCGACCAGTGATGCTCGTGACGAATCAACAATTCGACAACGACAAAGCTGTACGTAGGGACTAAAATTGTAAACGTTTAGGCGGATCTCTTCGACATTCTCGGCCTGAATCGGTATTACGGCTGGTATGAAGATGTCGGCGACTTGACCATCGTGAATCAGTCGTACATCTTTGAGTTGACGTTGTGGAAGAATCACTTCAAGATGCCGATCCTGATCACGGAATACGGAGGTGGAGCCATTCTTGGCCTGAGCAATGCAAGTTTTCAACCAAATTGAGCAATCAACGGAGTTAAGGAACCAGGCGTTGACTTCACTGTACAGTATCAGGATCGTCTTGTTCGAGCGGCTCACAGCGGCTTCGACACGTTGAAGGAGCAGAACCTTCTTGCTGGAGAAATGATTTGGAATTTTGCGGATTTCATGACTTCGGAAGGTCAAAAAGCTTTCTCAATATGAGCAAGAGGCCATTTCCAGATTACACCCGAGTTTCGGGCAATCATAAAGGGATGTTCAACCGCCAGCGCCAGCCAAAAACGGCTGCATACACCTTACGCGATCGTTACAAATCCATTATTCAACACAATGTTCCTCCTCGAAACTCAAACTCTTTCACAAGTACTTCTTGGACCCTCTTTTTGTTGTTTGTCTGGGCTTGTTTATCTTTGTGAGGGTGTGTGCGGCGAGCAGTAAATAGGAAGACCTTGTGATTCAGAACTCGTCTCGTGTCTCGAAAGTTTACAAGAAAATACTGAAAAAGCTGCTTTCTATGAACGAGCCATGAGATGTCTGGGATAGAAGCTCAAGGGCCACGTCCAGGCTGAGTCAACAGAGCCAGTTTGGCCCGAGAGGAGAAGAAGAGAAGACGAAGAGGGTGGGAAGTCACATTTCAAGTGTTCGCCTCTCCCTTGTCTTGTGTGTGTCAACCAGGGAAAAGGGAGAAGGGCTATATCAGCTGAGAAAAGCGCCTTCTCCGTGCGCTCGGCCACTTTCCTCACGATGCCCGCCTTGACGGACGTTATTCTTATTGCTCTGGGAGCTTCGTTAAATGCTGGATGTCCGACGAGACCAACCGAAGCTGATTCTGTCAGTGATCTAAAGAATGTCAAGGCTGGCAGCCACTCGCATCATCATCAAGTTTTAACGCGAGTTAGAGGTTGGACAGCTTTGTTTGAAGGAAGATCGATTTCTTTCAGCTCAAAGTTTTGAAAATAACAAACCCGGCTTGCGACGAGGAGAGGCAAATAATTCATCGAAAAAGTCGTCGGCCGTCGAAGAACGAGGACCCGGAAGGAGAAAAAGCCAATGAGCGTTTTTTTTAACTTCAATGGGTTTTTCACTTTGCGATCTCGTTCTTTTTGAATAAAAACTTGTTTCGGACAAGGTGGGAGAAGAGACTTCTTTGTTGCTAGGAGGGATTTTGTGTCCGCTGCCGGTTTCCAGAAAGTGAGAGTGTCGGTGACAGCTCGTTTTCCATTCGCAAAGCCACACTTTCGCGAAATTCGAGAAGACTAACGTTTTTTTTACTTCCCGAAAAGCACCCACTTCGTGCCTCTCTCCCACCTTCACCTCTCTCACCGGATGTGCCGCCGTTCCAAGCGTTCTTTCGTCGTCGTCGTCGTGTGAGGCCGTGCCTTGAAAAGGCGAAGTGCCCCGCCCGCATGCCCCGACCTAGGGGCCGGCTCATCGACCGTGCATACGAAACAAAAAGCTTCCACCCTTTCCCTCCCTCTGCCACTCGAAGTCGGCAACCCTGGCAACTTCCTCCTCTTCCCTCCTCCACTCGTCTTCGTCTTCGACGCAAAGTGTTCTTCCAGACTCTTCAATGGTTTCTCACCACCCGCACCACACCTCGCGCCTCAACAGTTTGCCCACAGATCAGGAGATCCTTCTCGCCCACCGCTTCTCGTGCTGCTTCAGCCGTGTCACGGTACTGGTGAGTGTTCCACAATTCGTTGAGACAAAACGCTTTAGACGGGCGCCCAAGTGGTGGTGTGTTTTTGTGTGGCGAGCTTTGTCTTCTCGTTGCTAAGCTTGCCGCTGTGGCTGAACTCTGAGCGCGAAGCGGCCATTCCGAACTGGATCTCTACGCTCTATCTTGTTGTTGACTTGTTATGGCAACTCATTGTGATCGTCTGCATCTTCACTGGTCTTCAGAAGGAGAGTGCAGCTTGGCTGTATCCATGCTTGGCCTGGATGGTGAGTGGTCCTTAGTTTTTTCGACACAAAAACAATTTGAAGGTTTGGGCAGCAATTGTCGACTTCGTCGCGTTGGCCTTCATTGTTGTGCTGCTCTCGGAGAGCTCGCAAGCCCATGACAAGGACACGATGGAGGCGCAAAACTACCGATTTGAGTTGACGATGCTATTTATTGCGGATATTTGTGATTTTGGGTTGCATGTTGGATTGGGCTACGCTATTTTTCGATGTGCCAAGTTCTTCAAAGAGCAGAAAGAAGCGACTTTACTAGCCGAGTCGTTGCACCAAGAATGCCGTGCATAATAATAAATTCTTTAATCCACTTTCATGCGCCTTCACGAGGAGAAGAGTCTTCTCACGAGGGTGGTGAAGAAAAACATGAGTAGTGGTGCCAGGAAGAGTATTGCAAGGCTTAGGGCATCAAGGAATTTTCGAAGATGCGCGGAAATGGGCGAGACTTGTGAAAATACGCGCTTTTCACACATTTTCAATGCTTTTTCTTCCTAGTTCTGAACTAACAATTGCTCATTGCAAATGCTTGGAACTTTTTCTGCGTTGAACTGACATCAGTCAAACTACAAGTGGCAAGTGAATGTCTAGTGGCGAAACCAGCTTTGCCGCTCTTCGAATGTTGATATTTTCGAATGTTAATATATATTTCAGGGTCTGGGTGTTTGCCAAGGTGAGTAAGCTCCTGGCGGCAATGTTCTATTCTCATAGCCCTGACAATCCGATGCAAATCGGTTTGTGGATCTTTCCTTGTTTGAACTGCAGGCCATTATTACGCTCAATCACAGAATTGAGGTACTTTTTATTCGTGCTTCGGCATCTTGAGCCAAAGACATTCGACAAGAAATATGAGTACAGACAGAACAACTTCGTACTTAACGGCGAGTTCCGTCCTCGAAGAAAACTCCTCCGTCGATGGCGCAGTACTTGGGGCAGATTCCCTTCTCTCCAGGCTTGCCGGGCTCTCCATCGGCTCCCTTCTCTCCGGCAGCTCCATCAGCACCGGCTTCTCCAGCAGGTCCAGCAGGTCCCTTCGGGCCAGGCTCTCCAGGAGCTCCATCCTCTCCGGCGGGTCCATTGTCTCCAGCAGGACCAGCGGGTCCGGCAGGTCCGGCAGGTCCAGCCTCTCCAGGGGCAGCCTCTCCTTCGGTGGCCGAAAGTCCAGGCTCTCCAGCGGGTCCAGGAGCTCCAGGTGCGCCAGCGGGTCCAGCCTCACCCTTGGGTCCAGGCTCGCCAGGGGCTCCATCATCTCCAGGTGATCCGGGAACTCCGTCGATTCCAGCATCTCCAGCAGGTCCGGGCTCTCCGGGAGCTCCAGGAGGTCCAGGTGGGCAAGGGGTGCATGGAGGAGCAGAGATAGGAGTGCAAGGTCCGCCAGCTCCAGCTCCGTCGGGTCCAGCTGGTCCAGGGGCTCCAGCCTTTCCGGGCTTTCCGGAGTTACCCTTGGGTCCAGGAGGTCCAGGAGGTCCAGCAACGCAGCAGGCGTCACACTCTCCGACAGGTCGGGGCTCTGCGGGCTCAGTGACAACGGAGGGAGCAGGAGTCTCGGGGGCGGGGGTGACCTTGACGGTGGCTCCCTCGATGGTGGCCGCGGTGCCTTCGACTGGTTCGGGAGAAGCCTCGGGGCCAGCAGTGCCTGGCTCGGGTGCCTCGTTGGCGGTGGTCTCGGCCGGAGCGGCGGCGGTGGTGGCTTCCTCGGGAGCGGGAGTCTCTTCGGGGGTGGGGATCGTGGTTCCCTCAGGAACGGGAGCCTCAGTCTCAGGAGCGGGGCTCTCTTCAGGAATTGCCACAGTGACGAGAGGCTCGGTCACGGGCGCGGGCGCCTCGGTTGATGCAGGAGCCTCGGTCTCAGCAATAGGAGCAGGAGTCTCAGGAGCGGGAGTCTCCTCGGGAGCGGCGGTGGTTGCCTCCTCTGGAGCGGGGGTCTCAGGAGCCGGTGTTTCACTGGGGAGGGCAATGGTGACGAGAGGAGGTTCGGTCTCAGAAGGAACGGGAGTAGTGGCGACTCCAGCAGTGGATCCTCCGGACACATAGAGAGCGTTCTCAGTGGTTCCTTCAGGAGCAGCAACGGTGGTCACGGGGAGGCCAGTTGACTGGTCGAGGAGAGGAAGGCCGGTCGTCGCGTCGACGATCGTGGCTCCGGTCGTAATCTCCTCTCCAGGGGCGACGGTCAAAGGTCGACCGGTGGTTTGGTCGATGAGAGGCTCTCCAGTTGTCACATCGATGACGGGCTTCTCAGTTGGGATTTCGTAGCCGAGAGCGGGTCCGGGAGCGGGCGCCGGAGGAAGCGTAACTTCTGGCTGGCCCTCATCGGGTCCAACTTCGTATCCAGCCTGGCGCATGGTGCGGTTGCCGCGAGCCGCGTTGAATCCCTTGAGAGTGTGAACCTCTCCCCAGATGTTCTTCGCTTGAGACTGAAAGTAATCATTAAGGTTAAACTTTCAAAGAAAGGCTTACTCGGCAGAAAATGGCTTCGTTGCGCATGGTCGTCTGAACATGGTTCATGAAGTTGAAGACCATCGGCAAAGTCGTCGCGAGGGCGAGGATGCCGACGGCGGCGAAAGCCGTCGCCGAGTAGGCAACACAGCGATAAGCCTTGATGCGCGACTCCAAGTCCATGATTGGGGAAGAAGACGAGCCCGAGGTGAACTGGTGAGGTTGGCGGCTCGACGCCCTTTTATAGGAACTTGCCCTTCATCGTGTGTGTCGTCGAGGCGGCGGCGAAGCCAAGGCCGGCCCTGGCGGCGGCGCGCATCGTTTCGCCCTCGGCGCAAGCTTGCTTGCTCGGCGTGCGTGGACTTCGTAACACGACGAAAAAAAGTGAGGTGCCGAAGGTTCACATCCGGGGCCAAGAACAGGTAGTTTGTGTATCGTGTTGGCCGTGACCGTCGGGAGAGTGGCAAGGCGAGAGTGGGTGCAGACTCAAGCAAGCTGGAAGAGAACGATAATTGATAGGAATATTCGAGGTTGATTGATTTGGCTGTCGAATTGAAAGGTCACTCGCCGCCTGTGCTCTCGAAGAATTGCGATGTGTGCACTTTTTGCTCACTTGGCCATTGGAAGAAAAGCTGCATGTTCCAACGAGCCAGTCCAAATTTCATGATTCCACTCTCCAACTTGACGATCCTCATTAACCCTTGCGCGCACCCATCGTGAATCGGACATCCAGTTTTGCAAGTCCGCGGAACGCGCCCAAAAGGACTAGCAACCACGCCGCGTCTAGAAAAATCGTTAAGCTCTTGCTTTCACGCTGTGACCACTGGAAGATCGGCATCGAGTAGTAGTCTAAAAAAAAGTTGCTTAGCCCTTTGCACTTAAGGGACATTAGCTTCACATGAGTAATCAAACGGCGGCCAACGTGTTTTCTCTCTCTTTCAAGTGAAAAAATCCGGTTCGTGGCTAAACCGCTCTCGAGAAACGACTTGACTCTTTTACACAGTGGAAATAGCCGTGGATGTAACTCGTTCGAAAGGCAAAGCCTGAGGGCTCGATTCAGATAACTCGCTACAACGTAAGTGAAACGTAGTAAAGCAAGTTGATGGCGATCGTGAAAAAATTTTTTCCGAAAAGCAGCATTTGATTCTCTGCGCCTATCATTGTTCTTATGGTTTGTAGTTAGCGTGAAGCCCCATGCTGACGTGTCGCAAGATTACTGATTTTCCTTACGTTCATGTTGCAAGTTCATTGCGAAACAAGCCATACCGGATATTGAGGCGAAGGTCGGCGGGGGCATCTCGAAACGTGTCACTTCGCTGGAACCGATTCGCATCGACGCTCTATCTTCAGTTGCCAACGTGGACCAGTAATGCCCGGTGTCGCCCCTTTCATTGTAAACTGCAAATTCTACACTTCTCGAAACCTTCACACCTTTTGGTGTTCCAATTGCTCTGTTCATACACGGTAAGCAGAATATAAATAGTTGAGAATTCAAGTTTTTTTTACTTGACAACCTAATCCATCATGAAGTAACTGTAAACGTTCCCACTGGATTACGCACGCAAAAATGTTGCGGGTTAATGGTTCATCCTTTTTGTCCCAAGATGGCTGCTTTTTGCTGTCGTTTTCAGTCAAATGTTGTGTCAACAAAGTGCGATGTATGTGTTTGCAAGGGCATTATCTGTGTTAACTTCTTTATTGTCTGCAAAATAAATATAAAAAACTGAAATGTAATGGTCGAGTGTGCCGAGAAATCTTTCATTAACCATTTCTTGAAATGCGAATTTTGCAAAAAGAAGAATCAAGCGTGAGCAAGGTTTGATCCTAAAGCTGGAACTTCAAAACTGTCGCGATATTCGAGAAAAAATGGCTTTATATTGTACTAACGTTTAGACAGTTTGCTTTTCGCTGTTAAGGATCTGAATTTAAAGAAAATGTCTCAGTCTGGGAGATTCGCATTTTTATGCCTGCGAAGTAGGTGGAAACACCATCAGCGATCTGTGTGTCACATTTCGCACAAGTTTCACGCACCAAACATTTCTGATTTAGCAACGACTTTCTAATCAACGTTTTATTGCTTTTCTGACCCTGGGCATAGCAGAAATGCGATTTCGACAATAATTGCAAATACTGAGACTCGTGCTTAACGACGAGTTCCATCTTCGAAGAAGACTCCGCCGTCGATGGCGCAGTACTTGGGGCAAATTCCCTTCTCTCCGGGCTTGCCAGGCTCTCCATCGGCTCCCTTCTCTCCGGCGGCACCATCTTTACCAGCCTCTCCAGCTGGTCCAGCAGGTCCCTTGGGACCGGACTCTCCGGGAGCTCCATCCTCTCCAGCTGGTCCGTTGTCTCCAGCAGGTCCAGCGGGACCAGGAGGTCCAGCGGGTCCAGCCTCTCCAGGGGCAGCCTCTCCTTCAGTGGCCGAAAGTCCAGCGGGGCCAGCGGGTCCAGGGGCTCCAGGGGCACCGGCTGGTCCAGCATCTCCTTTAGGTCCTGGGGCTCCGGGGGCTCCATCATCTCCAGGCGCTCCGGGAGTACCATCGGGCCCAGCGTCTCCAGCAGGTCCAGGCTCTCCTGGTGTTCCGGGAGGTCCAGGTGGGCAGGGGGTGCATGGAGGAGCAGAGACGGGAGTGCAAGGTCCGCCAGCACCAGCGCCGTCTTTTCCAGGTTCTCCAGGCGCTCCATCCTTTCCGGGCTTTCCGGGCTTGCCTTTGGGTCCGGGTGGTCCAGAAGGTCCAGCAACGCAGCAAGCGTCACAGGCTCCGGGAACGTGGGGAGCGGGAGCGGGTGTGGGAACGGGTTCGGCAGCTGGACCTTCAGTGCCTTCGCCAGGAGCGGGGGCCTCGGGAGCAGCGGTGACGAGAACAAGTGGTGGTGCAGGAGTTCCTTCTTCTCCAGCAGCTGGGGTTCCTTCAACAGGGGCAGCCGATGCCTCTGGGCCTCCTGCTCCAGGCCCAGGCTCAACAGGTGCCTCAGAGCCACCCTCGGCGGGAGCGGGTGCTTCGGATCCACCTTCGGCGGGCACGGGAACGGTGACCTGGGGCTCTTCGCCAGGAGCTGGGGCCTCCGAGCCTCCCTCAGCGGGAGCAGGGGCTTCAGAGCCTCCTTCGGCGGGTGCTGGGGCTTCCGAGCCTCCCTCAGCGGGAGCAGGGGCTTCAGAGCCTCCTTCGGCGGGAGCTGGGGCCTCCGAGCCTCCCTCAGCGGGAGCAGGGGCTTCGGACCCTCCTTCGGCGGGTGCTGGAGCCTCAGAGCCTCCCTCAGCACGAGCAGGGGCTTCGGAGCCTCCCTCAGCAGGAGCGGGAGCTTCGGAGCCTCCTTCGGCGGGAGCGGGAGCTTCGGAGCCTCCCTCAGCTGGTGCTGGCGCCTCAGATCCTCCTTCGGCAGGAACGGGGACAGTGACGAGTGGTTCTTCACCAGGGGCTGGGGCCTCGGAGCCTCCCTCAGCGGGAGCTGGGGCCTCAGAGCCTCCCTCGGCTGGTGCTGGCGCCTCAGACCCTCCTTCGGCCGGCAAAGGAACGGTGACGAGGGGCTCTTCGCCTGGAGCGGGAGCTTCAGATCCTCCTTCGGCGGGGGCAGGGGCCTCAGAGCCGCCCTCCGCTGGGGCAGGAGTTGTGGTCACTCCGGCAGTTGAGCCTCCGGATACATAGAGAGCGTTCTCTGTAGAGCCCTCTGGTGGCGCCACGGTCGTGATGGGAAGTCCAGTTGACTGATCAAGAAGAGGGAGACCAGTGGTGAGATCTCCAATCGCGGCGCCAGTTGTAATTTCCTGGTCCGGAGCAACGGTCAGCGGACGGCCAGTCGTCTGGTCAAGGACGGGCAATCCGGTCGTGATATCGATAACGGGCTTTGCAGTGCTCGCCCCGGCGGGCGCCTCGACTCCGTAGCCCTGAGCTTCTCCTGGTGCGACGGGTGGTGGAAGAGTGACTTCGGCCTGTCCCTCCTCAGGTCCAACTTCGTATCCAGCCTGACGCATGGTGCGGTTGCCGCGAGCAAATCCCTTGAGAGTGTGAACCTCTCCCCAGATGTTCTTCGCTTGAGACTGAAATTTGTTGGTAAGGCCGAAAGTTTAAAGGAATTGCTTACTCGGCAGAAGATGGCTTCGTTGCGCATGGTCGTCTGAACATGGTTCATGAAGTTGAAGACCATCGGCAAGGTCGTGGCGAGGGCAAGAATGCCGACGGCGGCGAAAGCCGTTGCTGCGAAGGCAACGCAACGATAGGCTTTGATTCGCGACTCCAAGTCCATGATGCTTAGACGAGCCAAGCTGCGTGGAAAGGAAAGGCTTTGGCGTGCTTATATACGAAGCCTGTGTCGAATGTCGAGGCCCCGTCGAAGCCAGGGCCGGCTTGTCGAACCTGTCCGCCGCGACGCCGTGCCTCCGGGGTCGGGGGACTTCCTAACCTAGAAAAATGCGAAAAGGTTTTGGTCCAAGCAGAACAGGTAGCGAAAGTGGTTCGAACCTCGCTTCAGTGACCTCTCGCGTCAGTGGAATCGAGAGCCTGTCTGGGCGTTTTTACAAAAGACTGTTGGTTGTAAGAGTTTTGCTTCTTTGTGTTTGGATTTCAACGTTCTTGTTCAGCTGTTGACAAATCTTGCTTTTTTTGTCTTTGAGAGCTCTTAAAACTCATTATCATTCCCGCTTTATCGCTGCCCACTATATGCTCACTCCTTCCACTATCGTTGCCCAGTTGCATTACCCCAGACTGCCCTTTAGCGGACCCGATCCCCCGTTGGCGTGCAAGTCCCGCAGCGTCTAGCAGCGGACAGGAAACGTATCGACCGATCGCGTTTCCCTCTCAACAACCCACGATGCCTTCTTAGAAGAATATACATGCTGCAAGCAAATTTGTGTTGATGGAAGAATCATGCATGGCATTTATCGAGATGTTCAGATTCCTATGAGTCCTTCTCTTCTCCTAAAGCAACATTCTTTTCTGCTTATTGTTAGACTGACCGTCGCGTAAGATAGTTTTGAGATAAGAGCCAAATAGTCGGAGATCTTTCATTGAACCTATTTGAAGTCATTGATTTGTTGCCGGTGATACAGATTGTGACCCTCTTACAGACTCTGCTGAATCGCAACACTCACTCGTGCATTGATGTTTACAGAAATCTACCCCGAACTTCGTGCTGCATGGCTATGGATGATTCTTTTATTTGAACACACAGTAACAACAAGCTCAACAGACATGCAAACCACATATGTATGGGAAGCAATGCCCGATGATCGCTCTTAAAGCTGTCTCTTAACTTCTTTTTTTTGCCTTCCATATCATGAGAGGCTTCATTTTTTACCGAACGGTCAACTTCTTGGAACAAATTGCAGGCAGACGGGATGGCTAAAGAGGCCATAATTATTTTATCTTGCGGATTGAAAGTTTTCACGATCCAAACTATAGATTCATTGGCAATGTGAGAGAAGTTTTGCGGCACTTGCTGAAGACGAGTAGTTTCTCTTGCTTTTGACGTTCGCAAATGAACTCTAATTAGACGTGCTCAAGAAGAGCGTTGTGAACATCCGACCACTGTCAGCGTTCTTGTGAGGATGACGTGTTGATTGTGCTACTTTGTCGACGAAACGCTCAAAATGTTTCAGCTTTGTAATACCCCAGTCAACATCGAGGTCAAGATTTCACTAGTAAACACAATTTTTTAAACTATTTTATTGCTCCTTTGGTTCGGCCTTTTGACAAGATTCGACCACGAACATAAGTACAAACAAGGCAGCTAGCAGATTAGAATTAACGACGAGTTCCGTCCTCGAAGAAGACTCCTCCGTCGATGGCGCAGTACTTGGGGCAGATTCCCTTCTCTCCGGGCTTGCCAGGCTCTCCATCGGCTCCCTTCTCTCCAGCCTTGCCATCAGCACCAGCATCTCCAGCGGGTCCAGCAGGTCCCTTCGGTCCAGGCTCTCCAGGAGCTCCGTCCTCTCCAGCGGGTCCATTGCCTCCGGCAGGTCCAGCTGGTCCGGGGGGTCCAGCGGGTCCAGCCTCTCCAGGAACAGCCTCTCCTTCGGTGCCGGATTCTCCAGCGGGTCCAGCGGGTCCAGGCGCTCCAGGAGCTCCGGCTGGTCCAGCATCTCCCTTAGGTCCGGGCGCTCCAGGAGCTCCATCATCTCCAGGCGAACCGGGAGTACCATCAGGTCCAGCGTCTCCAGCAGGTCCAGGCTCTCCTGGTGCTCCGGGAGGTCCAGGCGGGCATGGAGTGCAGGGAGGAGCGGATACGGGAGTGCAAGGTCCACCGGCACCAGCGCCGTCTTTTCCAGCCTCTCCAGGCGCTCCATCCTTTCCGGCCTTTCCGGGCTTGCCTTTGGGTCCGGGAGGTCCAGGAGGTCCAGCCACACAGCAAGCGTCGCATTCTCCAGGAACGTGGGGAGCGGGAGCAGGCGTAGCAGCGGGTTCGGCAGCGGGACCCTCGGAGCCGCCAGCTGGTTCGACCGGAGCAGGAGTGGAAGTGAGGAGAAGACCCGGGGCGGGAGTGCCTTCAACTGGCGCAGCCGATGCTTCGGGGCCTCCAGCTCCAGGTCCGGGCTCCACAGGTACAGGAACAGTGACTTGCGGCTCTTCAGGAGCGGGAGCCTCAGAGCCTCCAGGAGCGGGAGCCTCGGATCCTCCGGGAGCGGGAGCCTCAGAGCCTTCAGGAGCGGGTGCCTCAGAGCCACCAGGCGCGGGAGCCTCGGAGCCCTCGGGAGCAGGTGCTTCTGATCCTTCAGGAGCGGGTGCTTCTGATCCTTCAGGAGCGGGAGCCTCGGATCCTCCTGGGGCGGGAGCCTCGGATCCTCCTGGGGCGGGAGCCTCTGAGCCTTCAGGAGCAGGGGCCTCTGATCCGCCGGGAGCTGGAGCTTCAGAGCCCTCTCCTTCAGGACCTGGGGTTGGCACAGCAACTGTAACTTGAGGCTCTTCTCCGGGTCCAGGGGCTTCAGAGCCTCCAGGAGCGGGTGCCTCAGAGCCACCAGGGGCGGGAGCCTCGGAGCCCTCGGGAGCGGGTGCTTCTGATCCTTCAGGAGCGGGAGCCTCGGATCCTCCGGGGGCGGGAGCCTCTGAGCCTTCAGGAGCAGGAGCCTCTGATCCACCGGGAGCTGGAGCTTCAGAGCCCTTTCCTTCAGGACCTGGGGTCGGCACAGCAACTGTAACTTGAGGTTCTTCTCCGGGTCCAGGGGCCTCAGAGCCTTCGGGCGCAGGAGCTTCAGATCCTCCAGGAGCGGGTGCTTCAGAGCCACCAGGGGCGGGAGCTTCAGATCCCTCAGGAGCGGGAGCCTCAGATCCTCCTGGGGCGGGTGCCTCAGAGCCTCCTTCGGGTCCAGGAGTGGGCACAGCCACCGTAACGTACGGCTGCTCTTCGGGACCACCAGGAGGTGGAGTAGTAGCCGCTCCTGCCGTAGTTCCTCCCGACACGAAGACAGCTTCTGTCGTTTCGCCCTCAGGTGGGGCTACGGTGGTAATGGGAAGACCGGTTGCTTGATCGATCAAAGGAAGACCGGTGGTGAGGTCTCCGACCACAACTCCAGTTGTGACCTCTTGTCCAGGCGCAACAGTGAAGGGTTGTCCGGTGGTCTGGTCGATGAGAGGAAGTCCAGTCGTGATGTCAATGACCGGCTTCTCCGTGGACGCTCCTCCGGCCGGCGACTCGACTCCGTAGCCCTGGGCTTCTCCTGGAGCCACAGGTGGTGGCAGAGTGACTTCGGCCTGTCCCTCCTCAGGTCCAACTTCATATCCAGCTTGACGCATGGTGCGGTTGCCGCGAGCAAATCCCTTGAGAGTGTGGACCTCTCCCCAGATGTTCTTCGCTTGAGACTGAAAGTAATTGTTAAAGCTGATAGTTCGAAGAAACTGCTTACTCGGCAGAAGATGGCTTCGTTGCGCATGGTCGTCTGAACATGGTTCATGAAGTTGAAAACCATCGGCAAGGTCGTGGCGAGAGCAAGAATGCCGACGGCGGCGAAGGCCGTTGCTGCGAAAGCAACGCAACGATAGGCTTTGATTCGCGACTCCAAGTCCATGATGCTTAGACGAGCCAAGCTGACTGATGAGGTCGATGCTCTTAGCGCTTTTATACCAGCGGTCGCGATCGCTCTGGCGGGGCTCTGCCTAGAACCTGCTATATCGTTAGCCTCTGCTTCGAAACTTCATTGGACAGAAACAGAAGAAGGTGAAAAGGTTTGCATCCATCAAGAACCGGTGTCAAAGGGTAGAGCTTTTTTGTCGACCCTGAAAGCGCCTACACGAAGGGGGGCAACCCCCGACTCACGCGCGTTAGCTCCCCTCAGCGCTAAGCGGTTCGTCCCACGGCGACGGGGTCGTGTGAGACCTGTTCGCCGTCGACTTGCCCAATGTCTCTCAGTCGCACCGCCGAGCTCGAATATTGAAGGGGTTTGCTGACATTCGCGAATTCCAACTGCCCGAGGTACTCTTGATGGCCAAATTAGTGCGGGTGCTGACAATCAGCAATTTGAAATTGACAGTTTGAAACTGTTTGACGTTACTAATATATAGAAAGCTGGTAACAAATTGAACTAATTAGGCCGTTAGTGCCTTAGCAGTGTGGTAGTAAGGCAACAGTATATACCATTCGACTCGCCATCGAATGCTGAGCAAGATAAACATGTTGTTTACCCCAAAAGTAAACAAGTAAACAAATCGATAAACAACCCCCTTATGGCGTATGTTGACTCATTTAAACAGTAAACAAAGAGTAAACAAGTGAACAAAGAGTAAACAAGTAAACAAAGAGTAAACAAGTAAACAAAAAGTAAACAAATAAACAAAGAGTAAACAAGTAAACAAAAAGTAAACAAGTAAACAAAGAGTAAACAAGTAAACAAAAAGTAAACAAGTAAACAAAGAGTAAACAAGTAAACAAAGAGTAAACAAGTAAACAAAGAGTAAACAAATAAACAGAGAGCAAACAAGTAAACAATGAGTAAACAAGTAAACAAGCAGCAAACAAGTAAACAAAGAGTAAACAAGTGCAAACAACAAACAAACCTGGTTGTTTACTACTGGGACCTAACAGTAAGCAAATAAACAAGACGGTAAACAGGCCTATTTTGACTTATTTTACCCATTTGAGTGATTAAATAGTAAATAAACATGAACAAACAAATATGGTTGTTTACTACTGGGACCTAAAAGTAAACAAATAAACAAGACAGCAAACAGACCCATTTGGTAGACATGCATTGGTTATGACTAAACCAGAGACGACCAATGTCTCCAGATTCAAGCAAATGACCTTAGAGTTTTCCGTAGGCAGGCGCGGCCGAAGGCCGCGGCTGCCGGAGGA
>JAQIXL010001723.1:0-16130 GCA_034700245.1 Poikilolaimus oxycercus | reverse complement strand
CAGATGGTGAAGAAAAGCTCGATCATGATCACTTCGATCGCTCTCCTTGTCCGCATTTTTGACGGGCGTGACCCCCCACGTCGATTCGTGTTCAGCTCGTCGAGTACTTTCAGAATCATGTTTGAATGACCGGAATTAGTTGAGAAACATGCTACAAGCAGCCTCCTCCTGAGGGCTACTTTTAGGATTTCTGGTTCAATTATGGTGTTCTTCTTGTGCGATTTACTTCTGAAAATTGTAGGAAGGGGCCCCCTGACTTCACAGACTCTGAAAGCCGGGTTCGCGAGCTTCACAAAACAAAAAGTAACATGGCACTTTCATCCACATCGGGGGGCCTCCGACCCCAGCTTCCAATTCAGCACTTGAGAAACCGAGGCAAATGGGTTTTGAAACATTCTTTGGGCCTTTTATCACGAGTTTCTCAAGCAATCGTGGCAATCAATGATACCATCGGAAAGCCCGTTTCCGGAGGAATCCGGCAGTATACTTGGTTGGTTCCGATGGTATCATTGATTTCCTCTACTGCTAGGCTTATGAAACGCTGGCAAGCGGCATAAAACTCGCAATTCTCTTAGGGCGTTTGACGGAGCTACCAAGGCTCGATCTTCGATGCTTGTCTTTTCTCATCATCCTAGCCATCTCTGATACTTCAAACCCCAATTCCGTCACTCTTCCTCAAAATTCGTGGAGGAAATCTCGCCAAAACACTGATGATAGGCTCGCAATAATTACGAGGTCATTACGAGCTTATCATGATATTCTCGTGATATCTCACGAGGATATTACGAGCTCGCAATAGGGATTACGATTGGTCGAGAAACTCGTGATACGACGGCAGAATGCCTACTTCAGCAGCCTCGGTTGCTGGACTTTAAACTTGCGGGGGGTGGGGGGGGGGGGGTCATATGCGGGTCAAATCTCATCTTTTTGAGCAACCAAGTATACTGCCGGATTCCTCAGGAAACGGGCTTTCCGATGGTATCATTGATTGCCACGATTGGTCGAGAAACTCGTGATAAAAGGCCCAAAGAATGTTTCAAAAAGAGAGAATAAGAGACTCCGTGGGAATTGTGGAAAGACAGCACTCTACTGTAGGAAAAGGAGGAATGTAAGGCGAACGAGCATTGACAGAAACGTCTTCGATCGACTATTGATAGCTCTGAGGGAGGATCGGTTCTAACCTAGAACCGTCCTGCAATTGGGACCCGAATGTCGAGAGCAAAGAAGAGCATTTCCCCTTTCTCCTTTGTGCGACTTCCCGAAAGGTGCCCGAAATCAAGGAAGGGCGTGTCTCGCTTTCTCTTGATCAGCTCCTGTCGGTGAAAATTTGTAGCCTTGTGTCCGATTGGCACGGCACATAGCTGCCTGCCAAATTCGTTCTGAGTCTTTAACAATACTAGCGTCATTACAACTCGAGAACCAAACCGCAGTTCTTCAAGCGAAATGTCTGCAAGGAGTCCTCATCTCTTTCACCTTTGCTCTCTTCCTCTCGCAGGCGATTGCCTCCGGCAAGACAATTTAGATCGGTTGCTGACAGCCCCCTTGACGCGTTCCCGCCCCTCTCTAAATCCACTAAACATCTCATGTCATCCTCCTTACTCCTTCATGATCAGAATTCGAAAATCTGACAACGAAGGACGTCTCTGTTGACGAAAAAATAATGACTTTTCTAAAGAAAAATTGGAAAAGACCGCCAATTGTGGCAACGACCTTGATGCTATGTGGCATAATAAATCTAAACATTTACAGTTTTATTCTCACGAAAATGACAAATAAGTGAACAGTCTTTTCTCTCTCTCTCTCTTTACGAAAAATAGTTTTTTTTTAGGTTTTCGAAACTTCTCCTCTTAAAGTTCTAAAGAAACACATCGTCAAAAGGATTGCATCTAGGTGAGATAGAATGATCAAGACTTCAAAGGAAACGAAAAACAAAGACACACTAGAAAACGCAGAGTTTCACAGGGTTCGCAGCTTCTCACACTCGGAGAATATCAATGAAGTGTTGATTCATTTGGAAGAAGAGCAGGAAAGGATTCCGGGGGACAGAATGACAGTTCGGGATTAACTGGGTGGTTAAATGTAGTTTCCAGGGGGCAGCATTGGATGGTGAGCGGGTGTCAGCTCTCAGAAGAATTCACTCAGTATCGCTTCTCGCGACGTAGGATCTGCACCTGATGGACGGACTCGGCACGAGACTCGGAACGCGGCTCGGCCGTAGTCAAAAGTCCGCCGTTGCGCTGGCTGCCGGCATAACTCGAAGGCGAGTCGACGCGGTATCCTAAAGGAAGTTGGCATCCTAAACAGAGAATGCGAACCTAGACGACTATCGGTAACGCGATCACGATCCGAGTTGTATCCATTGCGATCGGTGCTGTAGCCACGGCGCTCGCTGCCACGATAGTCATGCTCACGCGGTTCACGGGGGGCGACCGGTGTTTCTTGGCGATAGTCACGTTCCGTGCGTTCGGTACGCTCTCGACGTCCGAATCCTGAAATTCCTTCACTTTGCAAGGACTGCAATGTGTTGAAAGACAAGCGGTAACGAGCTGTTAAGGCAGACAGAGAGAAAGATGAGTGCAAAACGTGCATCTAGCCTTGGGCGTGCATTGGATTCATGGGTAGTAGCATTCCGAAATAAAACTTTCACTCAAGCGACACGTTCGAAGCGATTGGGTTCTTAGGTGTGTATATGTGTGTGCCTTACACCGACCTCTCTCGAACTTGTCGCGAATACTGTTGAAAAAGCTCTTGTTCGCCTGTCGATGCGGTCCCGTGCCAAAGAGTTCTACAATCGGGCCACGCTTAGAAGACATGAATCACTCCTCACACACACAATCTTCCAGGGGAGAGACGGCATGCCAACCACTCCAGATCAGGAAAGGGGGAAGGCGTGCGAAGGAGGGGGAGAGGGTAACCACTTCACGCGCATAAGCCGACGAAGACGTGAAACAAACAAACGAAAAGCTGGCAAGAAAGCCACACAAGGTAGAGGAGAAGAGGAGGAGAGGAGAAGAGGAATGTGAAGAATGAAGGAATTACCATCACGACGCTCTTCACGGCGTTCATCACGACGGTCGACTGGACGCTCCTCGAACGGTGTGTTGCGGCCATTGTTGTACTGACGGTTCTCGTTAGCCACGGTCACATCATGGGGCGAGGCAGAGGTGCGCGACTCGGCACGACGATAGTATGACTGCTGCTGGGTGGTGTTGTAATCGCGACTGTCGTAGTTGCGGCTGTTATAGTCGCGAGAATTCAGGTCACGGGTGCCATAGTCTCGGTTCGCCAGTTCTCGGGTGTAATCACGGTAGTCTCGCTCACGAGACTCGCGTCCGCTGTAGCGCTGCAACCAGAACTTCAAACCATTCATTCGAGACACCTTACATGTTCACGCGAATCGGGATCCACGGTCAGTGGAGTATTGCGATCATTGGAGCGTGGTGAGAAGTCCGAACGCCCATAGCCAGAGTCGTGGCGAGTACGCGGTGAGGCACTCGTGCTGCGGATCCTCGACGGTCCTTCCACCGGAATGAGGCGTTCATTGCCTCGAATAGCGTTCAGGCGACGAGGCGCCTCAACGGTCAGACGGCCCTGCTGGAAGTTGCCGCCTTTCAGTTTCAAACAAACCGAGGTGTCAATGGAGGACGTCACTTCGCGAGGGTCGACGTCTCTCGGCAGTTGATAGCGACGAATGAAATGCATCTTGGTGAAGTTGTCCGAATCTCGCACATCCTCGTGCTTGCCCTCGATGAGGAGAGTGTCTCCCTGGGTCTTCACTTGAAGTTCCTCCGGTTTGAACTGGTATGCATCGACGTCGACGCCAAATCTGAATCGTAAAGAAAAACGGCAAATCGTCGCTTACCCTCGATCGTCGTTTCGAATTTTGGCGTTGACGTCGATTCCCTCCTTGAAGATGGGCTCAGCCCAACGCGGGTAGATGTCACGCCAGAAGGGATCCGTGCGCCAGTCGCTATGCATTTGATCGAGATGCGATGAAAACTGCAAGATGACGTATCGTCTATGAGAACTCGACGCAGCGTGGCGCGCGCGGAGGAGGCACGAAAGAAAGCCCTTGCCATGACTCGACACACGCATTTCTCCTTCTCATTTCTCTCCGAAAGGGGAAATTCCTTCCTCTCTCTCTGTGTCTTCTATTGTCCCGGGCCGATGTCTACATCTACACAAGGCCCTCCTCTGACTAAAGTGACTGGTTGGCAGTTTGTCTAAGGCCCCTTCAGATCGAATCTGTGCAAGGGGTGAAGGAGGAGAAGGAGAGGACGTGGAGGGCAACCCGGGGTCGAGAATCACGCACATATGGCTATTGTGTTCGGTTCTCGCCGCGAAGAGAGAAGTGTCGCGGCCTTGGGTAAACGTCCGCACACGCACAAACACGCAAAACTAAGAAAAAGGTCTTGTGGCCGAAAGGAAAAGCTTCGAGAGGGACCCTCGCCGAGCGTCACGTGCAGTGACATCCCGACCACCATTCAACAATAGCCGAAGAATGGCATTTCGCGCGGAGGTCGTCTTGGAGCTTGTGCGCGGCAGAGGGCAGCGACTGCTGCCACCTCTCTCCCTCTTCTCACTTAAGTAAACTTACTCGCTTGCTCCCCATGCGTCCCTCTCTGGGGCTGAGCTCACTGTGTGAGTGTTCGTTTTGGTGCCGACAGAGAACAGAGCACTCAGGAAGCGTCATCTTTCAAGTGCAGAATTTCGCTGGAAATACTCGAGCAGAGCGAAAGTCTCAATGGAAAGCAGGCTTTGGTAAGCCGGCGATGGTTTCTCTTCCCGTGGAGACCCTGAATAAGCGTGAGCTCACAGAACTCGCTTCTCGTTCAATGCAGCGATTAGTTTTCGTCCCTGTATGCCGCCCACAACCCCTTTCAAGGCCACCCTAAAGCATGCAACATCGCCTAGACATGACTCAGCTGCTTACCCGTGGCATGACGACGTCCATCTTCGGCCAGTCCGCCGGCCAGTCCTTCCACCAGCGATCCGTGTTCCGCTCGAACTGAAATCATCAACACTTAGCCACACCGCGGAAAATTTCAAAGGCTGAAAGAGAAAACGGATGATCAGAAGAAGAAAGAGGTCTCTATGACCACGATGAACCACATCTGCCCCTTTTCGTCTCCCTCTCCATGCATCCCTCTCTGACCGCAATACAGGTCTCACTTCCAAAAAGGTCCCCAAAGAAGAGGCGCGGAGGAGGGGATGATGATGGGGGTGCAATAATTGCCAGGCGGGGAGATTTTGTTGAAGAAATATAGTGGTCAATGCATTCTCTCCCCGAATGATTCTTTTGAATCTTCAAAGGATAAAAAACTTTCGAGGAAATGAACTACCGGGATCAATATCGTTCATGCTTTTCAAGCGTGAAGAGGGGCGAGGGCGAGGAGGAGGACTTACACGTTCGACGAGGTCGCGAGGCTGTGGCCAGTCGGTGGGCCAGTCCTTCCAATCGCGGAGCCAGCCGTCGTCGCGGTCGAACCACGAATCGCGCTGGCGACTGCGCAGTCCAAAGTCCCTCTCGCGGTCCTCCCAACGCTTCGACACCAGTGCCATCGTTCGGGCTGAAAACACCTCCTCGCGTTCCATTCGATTCCGCTTTCAACTTCAAAAACGCGACAACGCGTGAAGGGGTGGGGAAGGCGGGAGATTGGAGGGGAGGAAGCACGTCGCACCAGATGCATTTCACCCCTTCACCGTGTGCACAGGAGGGGGCACGCGACGATGCAGCCCCCATGAAAGTCGATGATGTTGATCGACAGAGGCACATACACACTAAAAGGGGCTCATCCCACTTAGCATTATCACACAAAAGTAAAAGGCGAAAATCTTGTGAAACCTTCAATGGCACCTTTCACCTTTACTTGTTACTCGCTCGCGACGACGGCAAGGTAACCGGTTCGCGAGCGCGGCGATGGCAAATTCGCCGCCGGTCGCCCCTCCCTTCGGTCGCTGCCGCCGCAGCCGCCCTCTGCCCCGGTCGACACGCAATAAAAACAATCTGTTTCCCTTGCTGTCGTCTCTCGCAAGAGAAACAGGAAGGTGAAGAGGGGAAAGCAAGACGATGATTTTCATCTCATAACAATAGATGATGAATGGTGAAATCGAAAATTATGGTCTTGAGTAGGAGGACAAAGGTCTTACAAGCTGAATTCTGGCCGAGGTTAAGGGTTGAATGTGCATAACAATGCGGAAAACAAGTTGTGTTGACTGCTGTGCGACACGCCACAACCTCACGCGCTTTTGAAATGGCGCGTGAATGGAGGTCCAGTCGACAGGAATGACGAAAGGGTGCAAAGAGACAGATGAGAGAAGAGCTTCGACCCGACCCTCCCCTCCCTCATGGCTCTTTTATAGAGTGAGAAGGGAATCGTGGTACTGATCGGTCGCGCAGACGAGAAGTGGGGAGAGCCGTGAGGGAAAGTGTGAAGGAGGCAACTCTCTTTCTCTGAGTCATCCGTCTTCGCCTTTGAAGGAGAAGGGGGGGGACTCCAGGGCGGGGTTTCTACTGAAGAAGGTGGTGGTGGCTGACTGTGAAGACATTGGGAAAGAGCACAACCAAAGGTCTGGCGGGGGTGATGTCAGCGGCGAGACGCAAAGGCAACGCCCCATTTCACAGTTTGAAGGTTGAGGAAACTTCCAGAATCATCACAGTTCTCCATGTCGGGACGATGACTCAGAGTGTCTTTCTACGCATGCCTTCTTTTTGTTAAAGAAAGGGAAATTGGGACGAACGTTGTGGGCGTTGCCCCCGATGCAACCCATGACGTTGATGAGAGAACAAGGAGAGAGAGCTCCAAACAAACGACGAAAAAGAAATCAAGGCGTGGTCGTTCAGGCATTGCATGGAGACGGACGACTGTGTGTGTGGAATCAACCCATTGAGGCCACTTAGCGATTCCTCCTCCTTCTTCGCCCACCTCCTCCTCTTGGCGCGTGGAAATCGGGCATGCAGACGTTTACTCAAGGCGTGCGACGACGAGGACGGCAACTCGTGGAAGAATCGGGAAGAGAGGTTCTCTCGGAGTACTGGCGGAGAGGGGACGAAGGCGGGGCAAAAAGAACTAAAACACCTCGAACGTGTTGGTCCTCTTCTGGAGAGGAACCGCAAAGCCTCAACGGCAAGAGAAGGGAACGAGGACTAAACATAGCAGGCATTCAACCTTTGCGCTGCTTCTTGGCGCACAACGAAATTCGGCCGAGACGGTGGGGTGAGAGAGGACTTAGCGTTCCTTTTCCCGGTCTTCTCCTCTCTCACGTCCAGAACTCTGAACCGCTTCGGAGGCACTCAAGACCCTCGACATCAATATTTGCATGAGGGCTTATGGACCGAGACTCACTGTAAGGGGTCGCCGTTGCTCCGAACTCCTCTTTCATCTCCTGCTCGCCCCTCTGCACTCCGTCGGGAGTTTGCGAACAATTTCGCAAAAGACTGCGAGACCTTTCCAGGCAGGAAAGGCGAAATGCGCTTATTGTTAGGAGAAGAAAAAATGAACTCACATTCCCAAGGAAGACTCTCTTCGAGTGGAGGCGTCAGTGAACGACGACGATTATAGGAAGGCTGGTACTCGTAGTCATAGCGTTGTGGTGGCTGGATATACGTATCATCTCGAAAGTCGTTCGCAGGTCGATAACTAAGTCGAAAATCTTCCGCTGGTTGATAAACGGGCAGTGTTCGAGTTGGCTGATCGTCCTCGTCAGGTCCGTAATTCTTCTCAATTCTCTCAGAGAGTCGCCGAGAAAAGTAATCACGTGCAGTTGATTCACTTATCGCAGGCGGATCCGAACGAAAGCGAACAGAAGACTGTCGAGATCCACTATCAACGTTCATTGGAGGAGGTAGAGCCGGACGAATTGGGGCTTCAGGTGAAGAAATCCTCGGCTCCGGGGACCGCGTCGAAGTTCTCTGATGGAATTCCGCTTCAAAAGTTCTTGAAGTGACGCCATCGTTCATATTTTGTAGCGAACGTCTCAATGCGGGCCGTGGTCGAGCTCGCTCCGAATAAGACATGCCAGAAAGACTTCACTACTAGCGAGTGAAGAAACGAGCGGAGGGCGAAATGCTTATAACTCAGCCTCGTTTTGCTATGTCGAGGGAGGGAGGCCCCCCCCCCCCTGCCGAAGAAAGGTGTTGCCCGTCGACGTCGACATGCTTCGGCAGCGATAACATTCAGCTCTCGCTCCTCGTTCCTGACTCAGCCTTCTTTCATTCCAAAAGCATGAAGGTAGACGCAGAATACTATGAAAGGGGTTTCATAAGATCTCGCCATGCCGCAAAACTTCACTGAAAATCTCTTCATTGAGGATGGACTGCATGAACTTGCTATGATCCGTGTGGTTTCAGGCGGTTTCACACGGCAACCCATTCTCTTTTCTTTGACGGTGAGTGTTAGAGGGGATAAAGGCGAGGAGGAGGATTTGGAGTCGCCTGGAGTCCACAACAGGAACTCGCCGATGACTGGCGCGATTACGCAACCTCCACGCCGAGCGTCACTGTCCGCTGTCGCTGACCAGTCCCCTGCAATGTGTCCTGTGTCCGTCGCTTCCTCTCTCTAAGCCATATTCTTTTTTTTGTTCTCGAACATGTTTGTCCTTTGTCTACATGTGTTGGAGAGAGGTTTCAGGTTCGCCTCATTCGATGTTAGCCTGCTTTTTTTCGATTGACGAGGGCTGTTTCTGGCGTCTCGCCGTTGCCGCCGCCGCTGTCGACGGCACTGTTTGTTTGATTCGACGTTGCATTTGACACCCGGCTGCATTTCGGCGGCGGTGACGGTCCCGCCGTGGTGGCAACAAGAGGGGTAGAGGGGCGAGTCTCGTCGGTCCCCCCAGGGGAGGTGAGAGGTGTTCTCCGTGTGTGAAGAGCCACCTTCTCTCTTCTTCCCCTCGATCCTCTTCTCTTCGACTGGGGGATTCCCCTCTCCTTCTCCTCCGCCGCCGCAAACCAACGTCCAGCGGGAGGAGAAACCGGATGGACGAAGACTGCGTCACCGGAGCTGGGCAAAAAGAGAAGCAGAGGAGTCGCCCCGCAGCCGTGTTTTTCACTCCGCTGCCGTCCACCCCTCCCCTCGTCCCTCGTCCTTTCTGCAAGTGGTGGTCACTCGGAGGAGCTGGACCTCTTTGTCCGCATCCGCACTATTCAGGTGTCCCTTCCGGTTGTTCAAAGTGGAAATTTTTACGTTTATTATCCGTTTTCATAACCTCGAATATTCTCCACTAATCCTACGCATAATTCAAAAATTTCTAACATTCTTGCGTGATTGGGTGCCTCTTGAAGCTTGCTACGTGGTCAGGTTTCGAGCACGCCGCTGGCGGCGCGCACCTCTCAACGATAGACGAACACGCGCCCAACCTCATCTTGCTCTGCTTTATGTGTGCTGGTCAGCAGCAGCAGCCGTTTTTTTCTCACTTTCTTGTCTGTCACTTTGTGGCTCATGAAAGGACCCCCCGGCCCTCCTCCTCCTCCTCCTTCTCTCTCTTTGTGGGTTCTCTCCCCTCCATGAGAAGGCCGAAGAGACGTCAGTCCCGGTGAGTGTGGGTCCTCGGCCGCCGGGGGCCTCCCTCCCGCCTGTCCTCCTCCTTCTCCTCCTCTTCAACGCCCCCGAGGGCAGGCTTTGTTATGCCGCATTTCGGGCCTTTTTCAAGCCAATCGCCGACTCCTTTTCAGTCTTTCCCGAACGGGTCAGCCAGTCATTTGACTGTCAGCGATCCCACTGAACGGTCGAGCCGACGTTCTTTGCTCCGGAAACTCTCTACTCTCCCTCTCTCCCTCTCTCTCCATTGAGAACTGCTGACCTTTGCCAATGTCTTCTCCGGCTGGCCGCCACGACCGACAGCCGAACAAGCTCTCTGATGAATCGGTCCCCGTTTCCCGAGGTCACTCGTCAGGGTGCGGGGTGGCAGTCTGTTCGCCTGACCTAGGGCTAACTCTCGTCCCAAAAACTCTCAGCCTCTCGAGTTTGTTTCATTTCGCTCAAGGAATTCTGTACCGGATATTTTTCATCCTATCTATCACAAGTCAGCTGTTAAGTTCTCCGCCCACGTCAACACTCGTGTTGTTCACGAAAACTTTCAATGGAGTTGGCTCCGAGGAGAGCATTCGAGAATTCTTGTCGACGGTCTTCGTTGCACCGTGCGCGTCGTCGTCACCTCGAGTTTGGGGTGACCCCCGGGGGGTGCGCTGGGTGACGCCGCCACCACCACCACTCGCTACTCGCCTTGTGCAAGCACTCGAGGCCGAAGTTCGCACGTGCGGCGCCTCTACCAACCACCCTTTCGTCATGAATCGAACCTAAGTCCTCCTTCTCATCGGGTTACCCACATTTTTAAAACTCATAGGTGGTTTGCCGGCGCGTTGCCGTCCTTATCCTATGTCTCTCGTCCGAGGTACGCGAACTGGGTCGAGTAGTCGCGTATTTTCAGAAATTCTTCCGCCGTCTTTTTCGTCGACCTTGTGGTGTCCGTGACATGATGTTTTCTGTTGCAGCTATGCTGCGAAGGCCAGTCTTCGCCGTGCTTTTATGTTGGGCTACTGGTGTAGCGGCTAACGGCGTCCTACCCAAAGGAGCCAACCCGACACTCTACGCCGCCGACGACCCCGTGATCCAGCTTGACGAGACGACCTTCAACGACACCGTCTTCTGCACACATGACGATTGTACAGCCTATCTCGTCGAGGTTTGCGAAACTCTTTTTGTGCTCTCACCCCCACACCTTCGATTGTTCTGGAAATCAATGTTGGCACGTCAAGGGCTTGGAGGCACGATCGTTCGTTCCGTTTAAACATAAGGGCGTCCTCTCTCTCTGGGGACCGCGGCGGGCCTGAGGACGGGGAAGAGGAGGAGGAGGAAGGGGGCACGAACGAGACAGGTCTGCGAGAAGCGGACAGGAGAGGGGGGAAGGAGGGGGGAAATAGCATCCTTCCCGTTTACGAAAGGATCCGCTTACAGTTCTACTCCGATTGGTGCGGTCACTGCCGGGCCTTCGCGCCGCTCTACAAGGTGCGTTCCCAACAAGCACTTCACTCTCAAGACGATTGGTCTTTTGACAACAATTTCACATTCCAAGAGAACAAAACGATTTCTGGTCGCTTACAGGCGATGGCAAGAGATATTCAAGGATGGCAAGGAGTCGTCAAAATTGCCGCCATGAACTGTGCCGACTCTATTAATGAAGCAACTTGTCGAGCCAACGGAGTCACATTCTACCCCTATATCAAGGTATTATTTTTTCTTTCCTGAAGCACTCGCATTGTCCATTGTCAAGTTGAAAAGTCAAGTTTCAGTACTTCCCTCGAAATAGCTCGTCGGTGGTCATGGGCAGCAAGTTGCGGCCGTACCAGAGCCTGTCCGAGATGCGCGATCAACTCACAAAGGCGGTCATCGACGATTACTCATTGAACAAGTTCCCCGACTGGCCAACACTCGACTACCTGGGAGAGTGAGTTGCATCGCCCCCGTTTTGCACGCAGTTTGCAATTTATAGTGTCGTCACATATGGAGAGCTGTGGCAGGGCTCAAAGTCCTCGGCGAACAGTATGGCGATCATCTTCGAAGCCGGTCCAATGAGTCTTGTCGGCGCTCAGGTTACTAGTAACATTTCAAGAGCACTTCAAGAGTTCTCTTCAGTTGCTCCTCGATCTCAGCCGATACAACGACCATCTCCTCGCTCGCCGTTGCTTGAGGTCGCATCCACTGGTGGATGCCCTTCATATCACTGATTTCCCGACTTTGGCAATCTTCAAGAGAGGCGAAAGAGTTCCCGTCCTCATCGCCGAGTTTGTGCATGGTTCACTAGAAACCCTTTTAGACTGCGGCGTCTCCTCCTCTCCGAGATCGAGAACTATATCCAGGGCGAGAAGGACGCTGTGGATGTCCACTTCAGCAGCCGTCGCAATCGAACCAAAGATGGACCGAATTGCGACTTGGAACCAGAAAAGTATGTAGTACCTTTAGAGCGACTTCAAGATGTTCAGATGCCGTCCTCTGTACTACGTGTCCGAGTCGGATATGCTCAAAGCGATGCGATACGCGCTTTTTCGGGAAGTCGCAAGAACCGGCGACGCCCTCCACGGAGAAAACCTCACCGCCCTCCACTCCTTTGTTTCCGCACTGGCTCAAAACTTTCCTACAACTACTTTCTACCAAGATAACGGGCTGATTGAGGTTCTTTCATTCTTAAATGCATAGTCTTTCCAGATCCCTCTCGATCGAAGCACCCGAGCGGCCAAAGTGTTCACCTCTCTCCAGACTTTCCTAGAGCGACAGGGCGCCGAAGGTGTTGTGACGATTCCGGAATGGCAAGAAGAGTTCATTCGCGCTGAGGTTTATTGCGTTTTGGAAGCGTAATCTAATTTTTAGGAAGAGAACGGCAATCCTTTCCCACAGACAGCCGACTGGGAGCATTGCAAGGGTTCAACGAGTCAGTTCCGAGGATACACCTGTGGCCTTTGGACAACCTTCCACGCGCTTACAGTCTCGGCTTATCGAAGAGCTCATGACCGTGAGTGTTGTTGCTTTTCAGGCAATGAAACTTCCAGTGAACCATTTCCTTCCTCTGCCGGTGCTGCAGTCCATTCGTGACTGGGTCAGTCAGTTCTTCGGCTGCATGCATTGCCGTCAACATTTCTTGAGAATGACCACACGAACCTTCAAAATGGAAGTCCAAGTGAGTTAACGAAGAACTTTCAAAAAACGTTTGCGCAGGTTCGAAAACCCGAGGACGTGTTCATGTATTTGTGGAAGGCACACAATATCGTCAACGCTCGACTCAAGGGTCGCGACACCGAAGATCCGAAATTCAAAAAGTAGGAGAACTCCTTTAAATTGGTCCTAACCAAGAATTGCAGATATCAATTCCCTGCTCACTTCTTGTGTACGAATTGTACATTGGCCGGTGGACAGCCGGACGAGAACGAGATTCACAGCTTTCTCATCAACTATTACTCCACGATTCGACCTTTCAAGGGAGAAGACGGACTTCCATTGGAGCCACTCGTTGAATAGACCTATCCCCTCCTCTCTTGACCGAAACTCGGTGAAAGTTCTAATGTAATTCTCGAATTGAGAAAAAGGCTCATCTTGGGTCTATGCTTGAAAGTCTTCATCCTCCCTCTTCTCCGGCTCTCTCTCCACTTTGCTTCTTCGCCCCCTTTGTGACAATACGGTTAGCGAGCTCATCGCGCGCGTGGCTTCTTCCCACTCCGTTTCAAAGATTCGAAAGCCTATTATGAAGTCTTCACTCACTAGAATTCTATTTATTCTCTTCTGCCGACATGGAAGTCTTGGTTCAACCTTCAAATAAGAGTATTCACCTTCTCCTCTTTTCTCTTTCTTCTCTCCGCAATACGTCGTCATATCTCACAAATTCCATTGCTTTTTCATACTTTTTCCTCCAGCTTCATTTTCTTCCTGATTTTCTTCTGAGTTCAAATCAACCATCCTTTCTTTGTGAGAATCCTAGGTTTCTTGAGATAAATGCTTTTATTTTCTTTTATTCGAATTCTATGAAGAACAACAAAAAATGCGAAGGGGAATGCGGTCGGAGAAGACTCTCGGACTAAGTCGATAGAAGGGAGAGAAGCGAAGTGGCTGCGTGAGAGGGTGAGGAGCGTCTTCCTACTTTCTATGACTAAGTTGTCCCAGAATGGACAAAGAAGAGGAAGAAGGCGGATTACAATTTTGAAAATTTAGTCAATCATCACTAGAGACAGAGCAATTGACAGATGTCTATTGAAGGCTTGTATTATAAGCTAGTCGAGTAGTACGAGAAGAAGGAGTGGCGGGTCTTAGAGCAATCTTCAAAGGCAGACTTTCACTTTGACAACGAGTATATTCACGACTTAGTGGTGAGTATTGAAAGAGAGAGGAGAAGAAGAAATAAACTTCCAATTCAACTACCGTTTCGTATCCCGAAGAAGGAGGTGAAGAAGGAGGAAGAGGAGGAGGAGGCAGAAGAGGAGAAGACGGCCAAGCAAGAAGTCTCCCTTCTCTCAAACACCGTTCAGCGACTTCTCCTTGAGAAGCCTGCAGACAAACGCAATGTATGTTCGGTTCGGATTAAAGTGACACGTCCCCTCTCTTCTTCTCCCTCTCTCACTATTCCTAGAGGAGTTCAATAACCACTAAGCATTTGCGTCAAAAACTTGAGACGAGATTCTTTCCGGTGGCGTTTGAGTGTGTTGTGTTTACATATTGAAAAAGCGTAGAATGGAGCCGCGGTGCTTGCGTAATGACACGAAAAAGCCGTGTTTGAGGAGTGGGTCGAGGTGGGCGGCGGGACGGGGAGGGGTGGAGGTCGGGTCGGGTGCGAGCCAGAGTCGTGTTCAACGGAAATGTCGTTGGCACATGGAAGGGAATTGAGGACTCGAGGGAGGGAAAGGGGGAAAGGGGCACCAGTGAGTAGTCATACTCTCTCTCAGTCTCGCTTGTCAGCCAGATTCGCCAACCTCTGCTGCTGTTGTTGTCCACGCGGTCCAAGGCCCCACTGCAACGTTTCCAAAATTTGAATTTGGCGCCATTAGCGAACCTTTGCGAAGACGGTCGTATCGTCGTCTTTTGATACGCAACACCAAAGGATGCAGGTGACGGAGATGATGAAGACGACCGAGAAGAAGACCAACCAAACGGCTAACGGTCCGAAGTAATCAATGACATTCAGTTGCTGCTTCAAGTCCACCATTGTGCGTCTCTGTGATTTTTGCCTTTCCTCTGCAAATCAAAATGAAATCTCTTCAATGTGCGTAGGAGTCGGGCGCGAGCGGAGAAGAAAATGACGGGAAAGACGGCGTCCCGCCGAAGACTTTTCTTCTTCAAACATAAACTTGAGCGAGATGTGGAAAGGGTGAAAGACGAGATGAAAAGTGAGTCCCTTCATGTGCACCTGTCACAAAAACCGAGGCAATAAAGCCTTCTCCAAAATCAAAAGTTTGAACTGGCGGTCAAGTCGAATGCGATTTCCCAAATCGAAGAGCCGTCTGAACGTTGGCTGGAGGCGAGTGAAATTTTCGTTCGATATTTTTCGCACACAGCTGGAGAGGGGCGAGGGGGAGAGTCGTGAAGCAGGAAGAGGAGGACAGCCGCCTGGCGTCGCGTTCGGGGCAGACGTCGAAGCGCCCGCCGCGAGACTCGGAGGCGGTCGACGCGCCTACTCGCGCCAACTTATTTGCGCATGTATTTAGAATGAGGAGCCGAAGCTGTCGCCTCGAAGTCGAGCGCGGCAGGAAGGGAGAAGCGCGAAGGAAGAAACCACCGGGCCGGCAAAAGACTCGGGAGGTCTGCGCGGCAGCGGCAGCGGCGGCGGCGACTGGGGGAGAGAAGCAGCGGCGGGCAGCTTCGCCCTCCTCCTCTCCTCTGAGCCTCGGCGCGCCGGCGATCGATCGCCGCCACCACTGGTCCGGAGAGCCGCCTTTGAAAACACGGGTGACAACGGCGTCGTGTGGAGACGGCCGTCATGGGAGAAGCAACAAAAGCCCCGCTTCTGTCTTCGTCACTACCTTTGAATAGGAGCGGATGTTTACCGAAAGCCTATACTCTCTTTTGAAGCGATGGATGCCTTGAGACAGTCGAAGAAGCCATCCGTAGACGAGGATGCAACTTTTAGCAAAAACGAACAAAAGTGACCAGACAACGTCGGACAGCAGATGTGTTGAAGGAGACAATGAAATGACGCATCAGTCATACTGCGGAGCTCTGTATCGGCAGTTAAGAAGACTTCGTTTGACCCTGAAATCTGCCCAACCAATGCTTCTATTGAAATGTTTTTTCTCTGTGGAAGTGATTGTGAGCAAGCTTCTTCATACTCATCAAGTGCAATAATCACGACAATCATCTTCGCAACTTTCTCGATTGGGCAAGACAGGATAGTCGAATGCGTCAACCAAAAATGAAGCGCTTCTTTAAGGAAGCATATGCAGTTTCTATAAAAGTAAAGCCGGCGTCATGTTTAGTCGCTGAGATTTTAATATTCTGCCGAATGATCAGTGTGACACATCAGACATCACGGATTTGTCACTACACAGCGCGCCAAGCCGTTTTTTTGCCTGGAGCAAACTGTGAATGAGTCGAGCTTTTGCTCGCTCCGTCTTTCCCTTGTCCCCCCTTCTGCCTCTTCTTTTCCCTCTCCGCGCC
>JAQIXL010001722.1:0-16131 GCA_034700245.1 Poikilolaimus oxycercus | reverse complement strand
GAGCTACCAGATGGCATACTCAACTTTGAGAAACGGTTAGGTAATGAATCTAAACGACCCTGTGCGAAGCTGTGCCAGAAGGCTGGTCAAACTTTGTCAACTTTAAAAAAAATCTCTCATATTTTGTATTCAGGCGCCGATTTTCGAGCCAGCGCTTCGCAGAATAGCACGGCCGCAATGTTTTTACGGCCGAACGGTGTAACGTGTCAGTTTGAGGCAATCCCACCTAATGGTGAGAAATTGTTTGATTTTACAAACAGAAACGCTGACCTATCTAGACCCGATTCAGACGGCTTTGGACAAAGGGTCACCTCAGTCAACTCACGACGTGGTTGCTTTCCGTTGCTGAAACTAAATTAGATAGTTTAGAGCAATCATTTTGCAGTTTCGTCAGCTGATTCATGCAGACAATTGATCTCCAAACTAGGAATTTTATTCGAATGCGAGTCATTGGTCAAATCACTACGTCTAAACTACGAAAATGATGAGATGACAGCCGATATTCTCATAAAATTGAGAGACCTTTTCAATCCATCATTAGACGAAGAAGTCTCGGACAAACTCGGCATGAGCGGCGTCATCGAAGTTGGAGTTCTTGAATATTTTGCATAACTCTGAATTAGTTGATAGTGGAGTTTCTCAAGAGAAAACTTCAATCGACTACACGTGCCGAAGTGATGCAACTCGGGTGGCAGACACTTTACAACGCAACCTGTAGGTGCTGCCGTCTGGGGGTTCGTTGCAACGTGCCAATTTGTAGCCTACGCCCCTGAGAATCAACGGCGTCTTGTCACAGTCGGCGGTCTTGAACTTTTTGAGGATTTCCTAAGGAAGTTTGCTAACGACGACACATTCATTCACCCAGTATTGGGAGCATTTTCCAATTGCTTACAGAACGAAGCAATTCAATTCAGCTTCTTAAACAAGGGCTTTCTTCCAGTGATGATGTCAGTTCAATTCATAATTGCACATCTTTGTTTCACTCTCAAAATTGTTGCGACTTTCACAACAACTTAGTTCCACCTCTTTTATAGAAATCTCGCTGAAGGGGGAAATTCTACGATTTGCGCTACGCGCTATGCAGTAGCTGTGTTAAGTCATCTTATATTCTGCGAGAGCGAAGCATGGAAACTACTTCGGGTTGACCGCGAAACATTGACACAGACAGTCTTAAGAGTGAGTTATGAAAATGCCGCTAATTGCGTTGTTGCAATGGCTTTCACAGGTGATGGACAAATGGGATATCGGATGCTCTATTTCTATACTTGAGTTTTCATTACTGGAACAAATGACAAAAGAATTGAAGAACTGGTCTCAGCCGGAGTGTCAGTACTTCAATTTGTGGCTTTTCGCAAACAAAACGACTACTAAGAGACGAGAATACTGTCCGATAGTTGTTCAAAAGAGCGTTGACAAGACGCTCGGAGAGCTCCTCGACGACTCGAGGTGTACAGAGAAGATGAGAGAATTGGCACAAATCACTCTGGACAATGTAAACAAATGGTTCGTCGGGGCGTGTCTCCACTTGCGGACGGCGCATTTGCGGATGGAAAAATGACCACTGCTGGCAATCATTTTCAGGGAATTACGATTTATCGAATACGAGTCCTTGGTCCAATCACTTCGTCTAAATATGCAAAACGACGAAATCGTAGTTGGGATCCTCAAAGAATGGAGAGAAATTTTCGTGTACTCAATGTTGGACGATGGGGCCGGCGAAGCTATCAGTGCGTGTGGTATCATCAAAGTTAGTTGCCCTGAACGGCATTATGAAATGAGATTTAGTTGATTGTGGATATTCTCAAGAGAAAACTTCAGTCGATAAAAAGTGACGAAGTAATGCGAGAAGGATGGGCGACCCTCTATTTTCCAACGAGTAAGTGTTTCTTGTAATAAGTGTTTCCTACAGATAACGTGTCTTACACACGCCAACTCATCACCGCGATTGGAATGGAACTCTTTTTCGGATATTTGAGGAAATTTGCTGACGATGTTTTCCTTATGCTCTACGTTTTTAATACTATTTCTAACTTCACAAAAGATGTACAAATCCGAGACCGCTTCTTGAGCGACGACTTCATTCAACTGCTCTTGTTAGTTCACTTCAAAATTTGTGTAATACTAGACTCTCTCCAAGCGTGCAAGAACTTTGTTTACCGCTCATTTCCAGAGAGTTGGCTGAAAGGAAAGATGCATCAATTGACGTTATGCATTGCGCGATTAAGGGGCTGCTGGATCTTCTTCTCTGCGATGAAATTGAATGGGAG
This sequence comes from Poikilolaimus oxycercus, assembly GCA_034700245.1. NCBI lineage: Eukaryota > Metazoa > Nematoda > Chromadorea > Rhabditida > Rhabditidae > Poikilolaimus > Poikilolaimus oxycercus. Next base: position 13,864 of record JAQIXL010001722.1, on the reverse strand, counting down.
TTGCTTCGGATTGATCGTGAGACAGTAAAAGAGCGAACAATGAAGGTGATTATCCCGTTTAGTGAGAGACGTGAGTAATCGTCGCCCTTGCAGGTGATGGAGAAGTGGGATGTGAACGAAAAAAGTTTTCGCTTTCATTCATTGAAATCATCCAATAGCATACTGAAGGACTGGACACAGCCAGAGGTTCAATATCTCGAGTTGTGGGATCTCGCAAACAAAACGACTAGTGAAGGAAGAAAATATTCCCCGACGATCGTGCAGGACGGCGTTGATGAGACGCTCAAAGATCTTCTCGCCGATTCGAGATGCACGGAGAAGTTAAGAACACTGACCGTGCTCACAATCGACAATGTTGACAAGTGGTGCGTTAGCTGCCCGTGACATTTAGCTCATTGATATAAAAATGTCCAATAGTTAGTGTTAGGGTTGGCAATCGGGGAAAAAAAAAAAAAAAAAACCCCGATAACCCCGAAAAATCGGAGTCAAAAGGTCAAAGTTCCTCGCATTTCAAGGCAGCTTTACAGCTATGGCCTGGCGAGCCAGTGCACCCTGGGCGTGCAGTACGGTTCAGCTTTAGTACCCGGGGACGCAACTCCTGGTCGGGACGATTAACCTCCGGATGGAATATCCTCCCAATTGCCGACCCCGAAGGGATGACGCCTTGGTTGGGCAACGACACCGCCGGGGATCGAACTCCCGACTTAAGAATGACAAGTGCCGCCAGGGACCACTTAGCCATGATGTCGTCGAAAAATCGGGGATTCCCCGATTTTTTCTCAACCCCGAAAAACCCAGACCCCGAAAACCCCGAGTTTTCAGCCCCGAAACTCAACTCTAGTTAGTGTTCAGGAAATTCCTGTTGAACGAATGCGAGTCCTTGACAAAATTTCTGGAGCAAAATATGCACAATGACGAGATCGTCGCTGGCATTCTCCGGAAATGTAGGATGTCAAACGAATTATCGGTACAATTAGTCGGCGGCGCTCTTGGTGCGTGCGGTGCCCTTGAAGTTCGTGCTGTTCTGAATGGTCCTATAAAATGGATTTAGTTGATAGTGGAGATTCTGAAGAGAAAACTTCAATCGTCTACAAGCGACGAAGTAATGCGACTAGGGTGGACGATCCTTAGTAATGTAACCGGTAAGTGTTTTTGTGTGCATCATCTTGCGACAAAAAGGAATGAAATTCGGCGCAAATTTTAACTGTGGCAGACTTTTAGACAGCGACGAGAACAAACGTCGTGTCATCGCAGCCGGTGGAACAGAACTCTTTGTGGAATTCGTGAAGAATTTTGCTGACTATGACGACCTCATGCGCTCCGTATTGCGAGCTCTTTCCAACTGTACAAGTGATGTACAAATCAGAGGCCACTTCTTGAACGATGACTTCATTCAGCCGTTGCTGTCAGTCTATTTCAAATCTTTGCTTTTCATATTCAAACTCTTTAAACGTACAAACAATTTTCTGGACCACTCATTTCCAGACAATTTGTCGAAAGGAAAGGCGCTACTTTTCTTGTCATGGAGAGCGCGATTTCAACGTTACTAGATCTTCTTGACTGCGACGGTGCAGCATGGAAACCGCTTCGGTCAGACCGCGAGGCAACAAAAGAGCGCGCAGTGAAGGTGATTACCCTTTCCGTGAGAGACGTCGGCAATCGTCACCCTTGCAGGCGATGGAGAAGTGGGATGTGAACGAAGACACGTCTTCTTGGGGCTTTGATTCATCGGACGAAATCGATAGCACAATGAATGACTGGCGACAGCCAGTGATTCAATATTTTTTTTTGTGGTCTCTCGCAAATAAGTCGACAACCGAGAGCGAAAAATATTGTTCAATGATCGTGCGAGATGGTGTTGAAGACACTCTCAAAGACATCCTCTGCGACTTGAGGTGCACGAAGAAGATGAGAGAATTGGCACAAATAACCCTCGATAATGTCAACAAATGGTTAATTCCGTTTTTCTGGATAATTTGTTTAGGAGAATTGCGAGCGAAAGTAAGCAGGCCGCTTGAAAAATTTCAATTATGTACACGTTCTATTCGGCAAGTTTGCGTTCTGTCTAATAAACTCTATTGTATCTGCTTGCGATGCATACTGAAATTCTTATTTTGCCAAGCGATTCCCTTCCTTTGTACTTATACATGATCGCCTTACACCTTACGCGTCAAGGCTGTGCGTTAATGGATTTTTCGACCCCGTTAATTCGTTTTCGTTAACTTTCGGTTATTTGAAGAAAAGCCTGCAACGGAGACCGTTTTGCTGGCAACTTTGTTCTACGAGAAGTTATGAATCGCCCGCCGACCCCACCGGCCGCATTTTTTTGCCCACTATTTGGTATCAAAAGATGTAGCTCCAGGAGGGCTACAACATATCATAAATGTAGCGAGGACCCGCGAACGGGTTGAGTAAACGGTCCTGAAATACGGTATTTTCCTCCTGCCCCAAGACCACAAATTGTCATTTTCGGCGATTTAAGTTTTTAAACCCGCAATTTTAACATCACAGGGTGATTCAGCGCTAAATTCTGACCCAGGATACACCGAGAAGCGATTTTTATCGGCAAAGACCGGACGAATAAAAATATTCTTTGAAATGGGCTTGTTTCAGGACCAAGATTTTCATTTTGCTCGTAGTTTCAACAGGAAGCAATATAGTGCGGAGCTGTCAGAACAAAAAACACTCCCCGAGGGATGGGCTATGCAATGGCATCAAAACCGGAAAAAACTGGAGACCCCCTGGAGACACCCTCTTTGAAGGCTCTGGAGAACGGGTGTTAATCTGGCAAAAATTCTCTTCGTAATTCTATGAGCAGCCTTACATGCAACATGACATGCAGTTTCGGTTAACTCGTTGACTCAGAAATGTTAAAAGAAATTTCTCGCGGTACATTCTGATTTGGTGCTCTTTTGATTTTCTTGTCACCGGGTTGTGTTAAATCGCAAGCCACTTTCTCAGTCTTTCATACCACGGAAACTTTTTCGACAAAAAATTATCTGTGCGTGACGTCATTTTACGCTGTAAGAAACCTTTCATGTAATTTTTCTATTCCACTGAATACACAAGGCATTTCAAACTCAACGATAACAGCAATAAAGTGCATGTGCTTTGAGCCGAAGTCATCATTTCCGCATTGTTACTGAAAAGTCGCCATCACATGTATTGCGGCCGACGATGTCTTGGTTTTTAGACCAACCAATGTCTTAAGAGGAGAAATTATTCCGTAGACAACATCAATGGAACCTTCCAACACAGCTGTCGCACTTCTCTGTTGACCACTAAGATCAAATAAACTTCAATAAACACCTTAACATCATTGATGAAGTAGTACTGAAAACGAATATTAGCGAAATTGACTTTGCCATACAAAAGGGATGAGCCAGGTGACGTCTTGTCCAGATAATGTATAATACACGAACGCAGCTTGATAGCCTAGATAAGGCTGCAAAAGAAGTCATGCGTTTTCACAAGCAATTTGCCTCACCCAGGATGCGACGAAAGTCACAACCGCAAAAGAAAGCATTCGAATCTCCTGATTTCGCCGGGCCGAGTTGTTCAGCATAAAGGTTTTCATTTTATAGACTGAAATCGCGCTAATGACGAAGTTCACGACGCTAATTGCGCCGAGGAAGAAAGCCAAAGCAGCATGGACGTGCTGAAAATCTAGCTTTGATGATGCACTAACGGCGGCATAGTCGTCTAGTTTAAGAAACGTGAAGGTGCCGTCCACACATTCTTCAAATGACACATTTTGTCTGAGAACGAATCCCATTTCAATGCCAGCAGGAACTAGTTGAATTATGAAGACTCCGATAGTGCGCGACCACCCCCAGTTCTAAATGTATCATTGCAGTGGCCAAAATACGCTCACGTCATCGTGTTGCATCGGCGCTAGTATTCCCGTGAGTCGACTGTAGGCGACAAAAGCAATACCTCAAAGCGACTTTGTGAAAAACAAAGCGAGCAAACCGGTGGTCAGGGCTAACGTTGTCGCCCCAGTGGCTGCGTCCGTGACGCTAAACCAGATAGCATATTTCGGGCCCAAATCCTTAATCCGAGAAAACGTGAAAGTCGCTGCGACATTAATTGCTACGATCAGTGCTAAATTGAACAACTTTCGATCACGAGATAATCAAACCATTCATAACGTAAATCCTGTAAAAGAACGTTGCAAATCTGTTGGAAGTCATCATCGAATACACGATCACGGTGGCCACAAACAAATTCAAGACGAAGGAAAAGCCTTCGAAAGAATAGAGAATACTTGTCAGGACAGACATGATGCGCTTCTGGCTTGGATTGGTTTCGCTCTGATGAAAGGAATTCTCTCGACCTATTCCGCTCAACCACGATCAGCACGCGACATTGCATGCTTAGAAAAGATTATCGAAGGCGACATACTCAAAAGCACCTAAAAACGCGTCAGAGCGACGGTGATGTTGCCACCTGATTGTGAGATAAAGCTCTGCAGGCATAAAATGGAGAGGAGAATAGCGCATCCGGAATAGAGCACACGACGGACAAGCACTTTCAGCCCGAATTGTAATCGAATTGTATTGCACATTTTACCTCGGTCTCGCTTTCAACTCTCATTGCTGCAGCAAAACCACGATGTTCGTGTACTCAGTGGTTTGTGATCGAAACCACACTCGGCCATTTGCCCTTGTTCATACGATGATGTCTCGACTAGAGTAGCAGAACACGTTCCCCTTGACCATCAAAAATTCGAAACCATTCGAAGTCTCCCTGGCACGCTTATCGAGGACGCAAAGAGTTGAAGGTGGAAGAAAAATCCCAAGGAGGAGTGCGAGGGTCTTAGTGTATTTGACCTCAACGGGTCTCTCGGACACGAGTCTCTTCGAGGACTGACTTTGACATTTGACATTGGAATGATTTATTCGGAGGTATTCAAAGGACAGAGAGGGGACGACGTAGACGAGGGCTGTAGACGACGACGACGACGACGACGACGACGGGGCCTCCCGCCCCTCGGTCACACTTGAAACAGGATTATCGATCTCCTCCGACTTTCGAGCCCTTTCTCAATGCCGTGCCGCCGACATTCTCCCGAAAGTAACCGAGAAAAAGATTTGGCACTCGTTTTCACACTACACATGTTTCAAGTTACAGTCGCGCAACGAGAGGCTGTGGTGGATGAGCTGCCCCGACTCAATCTCCCCGCCTCTTCCCTCTCTCTTCTCTCGCTACCAATAGACAGTGTCCAAGCCAATCCCTCTCCTGTCTCTGCGCCCCATGAAAAGGCTGCTAACGTGCAAGCATCTTCCGGCATGCAAAATGGCCCGCAATTTGCGAATGAATGGATAAGCCAATACGAATTTCTCGACGAATGTGCGCTCGGTTGCATTCTTGCGGGGAAGCAGCATTTGAGATAAATTCCTGTAAAAATAATGTATTGGACTGGCAAGAAACAATGAATCGTGATAGCAACGGGTGTTACATAAGGAGTGCTTATTGCTAGAATCGCCCGCCATTGTGAATTTTATTCTTCTTCTCGGTCATGCAGAGGTAAAAATGAATGGGGAGGGAGCATGCCAGTGACTTGGAACAAACATGTGAATTTAAAAGGGAAAACAAGCTCAGAAATGCGGAAATGCCGGGCACCGCCAACACTGAAATACAATGAAACACGATAGAAGGAAACCGCGTATGACGAGAGGGAAGGGGAGGAGGAGGGGGGAGTCTCTCTAGGTGTCGGTTTCACTGAAGGCCACGTAAATAAGGACACGGCATAGATCAGATGATTGCCTAGTGAAACATCTGCAGCACATGCACTTTCGTCACGCAAGCAATCTCCTTAAGGCGTCGAAGAGGCTAAAACACTTCGAACTGGCATGCGAAAGCATATTGCAACACTACCTTCAGGCATGGCTCCCTTATGGCTTTGTTGATGCACAGAAGAATTAAAACCTCAGAATAAAACTTGATGGCGTTGACAGGATAGAACTGCAAACATCGTTTTAATAAACAACAAATTTACGAACGAAGGGTATAAGGACGGCGACGCTCTCATCCAGCTCATTGTAAGTGAAGACAACAAAACAGATCTGATATGCAATATAAAACTGTAAGAATTATTCAGCACTGGACGCGATTAATTGGACTCACGATTGATGAACCAAAAGTGCACATTGCAATCAGCAGAAGCTGCCTTTCTTTCCTTTTTCGAGCTGCACTGAACAACTGACTTCTGCTCAGTGTGTAGGCGGCCACTAGCCCGGCGGCGATGTTGGCAAAACCGATTCCAATCAACAAGACGGCCAGTCCAGTGTGGATATGCTAATTTCGAAATCGAGTTTTTTTAAATCACCAACCGCCGAGTAGTTTTTAAGACTTTGGAACGCAAACGTTCCGTTGCCCAGATCTTTGAAGACAACGTCTTGTTGAACGACAAGGGCTAGCTCGATGCCAGGAACAACCAGTTGCGCGATAAATGTCGCAACTGTTTCCTTCCAGCCCCACTTCTGAATTCAGAGTTGTTATAGCCGTTATTACCTCTGACACTGTTGGTGATCGGACTATAATTAGTCGATTGATGCTGATGAGGAGAACACCTTAAAAGTGTTGTATATGCAAAGCAGAGCCAGCGTACCAATCGCGTGAGACAGCGCTGTAGCTCCTGTGAGTCCATCGCAGTAACTGAAGAGAGAAGCATTCCCCAAGTCCTTGATGAAAGGGAAGGCTGTGGCAGAAGCATAATTGATCACTGTGATCAATGCTGAATTGAATGATTACTTTTCTAGAAAGACGATCAAACTGTTGAAGAGAAGAACGCGGTAAAAGAAATTTTGGAACTCCGCTCTGGTGCACATGAAGCGACCGATGATCACCGTCACGAAAAGAGTCAGGAGGAGCAGGAATAGCTCCAGAATATGGCGAAAGACCGTGAGCACAATCCACACGTCGTCGTTGGCCATATTCTTTCGAGAATCTGAAGCGCTGCAACCCACGCAAACGTAAAAGAGCGTCAGACGCGAAATTCTTGCTGTTGATACGTTCGACTCATCTGGAAGCAGCACGCTATATCGCATGACTGGAGGTACGAACGCTGTGCGGCTGAAGGCGAAGATAGAAAAGATTGCCCGATCATTGTCTCATCCGCAATGCCCTAAGCTGAAAAATGCTGAAAAAAAATGGCTTTACTTGCAATTAGTCTGGCAAAAATTCTTTTCGTAATTATATGAGCATCCTTACATGAAACATGACCTGCAGTTTCGGTTGACTCGTTGACTCACAAATGTCAAAGAGAAGTCCTCGCGGTACATTCTGATTTGGTGCTCTTTTGAGCTTATCTTGTCATCGGGTTTGTAATATTCCGCAAACGACTTTCTCAGTTTTTCATACCACGGAAACGTTTCATCCAAAAAATTCTGTATGCGTGACGTCGTTTTACGCTGTAAGGATTTCGTCTTCGTGTAATTTTTCTATTTCCCTGAATGCACAAGGCGCTTCGAGCTCAAAGATAACAGCAGTAAGGTACATGTGTCATGAGAGAATCGCCAGAATCTTACGAAGGCAGCAGAGCGAAAACGAGTCATTTCTCTTGACCTATTCCGCTCAACCACGAAAGCAGCACGCCACGTTGCATGCGTGGAAGCGATAACATTACGAATTTATAGCCACATGACTCTGATATAGGTGACTCAAGAGTAGTCGAAGCGGTCTTGAAAAGTACCGTCCGAACCATATCAACGAGCTCTGCAAAACTTCCTACCGTTTTTATTATAAAAATTGTGATTTTGACCAAATCCTTGTGGCCGCTCCATTTCTAGTCTTAGAGGATTTGCATTCTTAATATGAGGTCCAATAATAAAGATTTTGCATCCATAATTCGTCTTCAATAAACAATTTGCCTAATTTCTGCCACTTCGGCGGCGGCACCGTCTCACAAGCGGTGAGTCCGGCGCCTTTCTTCACTTCCAAGAGGTTATGGCATTTCGCGCGCTGGTCGCTGCGTGTGTCCCGCTGCTCGCGCAGCGCTGCGCCATCGCTTCGAAGGCGAAGCAGTTGAAGGAAGGGCTGCGCCCGGTGGTCTGCACGCCGGCCGACTACAAGGAAGCCGTCCACTGGGGCCTCAACTGCTTCATAAATGTTAACCCATTCGATCGAGTGAGGGAATTAATGCTATCTGATGAGTTAAGGCGATCGGCACAACGGTAGAGGACGCGCACGACTACTTCGTGCACTGCACGAAACAGTGTTGCGAGTCCGGCCTCAGCCTGAAGTTCCTCGACGAGCGCGGCCTTTTCTGTGGTGCCTTGAAATCCTCTCGCATACGAAAGAATTTGATCTAAATGTGTTCAGGCTGCCGTATGACGCGCGTGGTGCGCCGCGACGAGGAGGAGCCGCCCTTCCGTTCGTCGTTGACGCCACGTTTCAAGTTCATTTGTGGGAGAATTTGAAGCAGACACTGAGAAAGAGATTTCAGACGAGATGATGGGAGAGATGGGCGAGGAGCTCTGGAAGCAGAACCCCGACGCGCAGAAAGTGGTGCATCATGCCTGGGGCATGGTCGTTCCCACGTGGCAGGGTCGGACCTCGATGAGCACGAACTTCCTCACGACCCTCATTGACTACGACAAGCTCAAGGTTCCTCTCAGCGGTGTGAAAAACCAAGACATTTCCTTTCTGTCAGGCCGAAGGCTGCCAGGGTGTGTTTGGTGAGGCCGTCGCCTACCGCAGTCTGCGCATTTACCTCAAAAATGGCTTCAAGGTTTGATTTGACGCAAGAAGGAAAACCGTCTACAGATTCTCTGCAAGGCCGACCTCAGCAAGTTCCGCCTGCCTGACGGTAGCCCGATAAAGCTCCTGGACGGTCTCGATGCGCCCGCCCTCGTCTACCGCAAATTCTAGCCAATTATAAGAATAAACGATTGCGTTTCCAAGATGATCTTGTGCCAGGTCTTTTACGGTCAAAAGAAAATGGAAACAGGGCTAAATTAGCGAACAAAACCCCGTTCAATGCAACGCCTCTCCGTTAATTTTCTTTTCATTCATTCAAGCATGCAAACCGTCCAGGGTTCAATTAAAGTCACTCGTGTCAACTGTCGCCGTCCCGGTGGGTCATGCTGCCGGCCCTCTCCTCTTTCTCCTCCGCCTCCTTCGTCCGGTCCTACAGGTTGGTACCTTGCGTATACAAGGAACCTTCACCAGTATACGAATCTCTTATGCGCACACCGTTGGCACGCAGCCGCTGCTCTTCGAGACGCTTGGGGAGCGTCTTCGGCGTGCCGTGGAACATGCCCCCAACTCTGAGTACGTCATCTTCAGTGCTCAAGGCATCCGCAAGACCTTTCGCCAAGCCTACGAGGACGTCTGTTCCTCTTCTACACCATTGTCCTATTCAGAGTCGCAAACTGGCCGCTGGTCTCGTGCATCTGGGCGTGAAGCGCGGCGATCGGGTGGCTATCTGGGGCCCGAATTCCTACGAGTGGGCCACCACGCAGCTCGCCGCCCATCAAGCTGGCCTCATTCTGGTCCTTCTGTTGCCACACACATCAAATAGCCACAGACGACGATCAACCCCGCGTACCGCGCGGACGAGCTCGCCTACGTGCTCGAGAGAGCCGACGTCCGGGTGCTCGTTCTTCAGAACTCTTTTCGTCATTCGCATTTCTATCAGACGCTCACTGAAGTAGACGAGTGGCTAGAAATTACAATAAGTACTAGATCCTGCCGCAACTCTTAGTGAGTCCGTTGGGCGTGGGGAATCGACGTGGCACGGCGCGGCTGCAAGGCCTTGAGAATATCGTCGTCTACGGCTCCGAGGAGCGCCTGAAGTCTTTTTTCTCTAATAAAAATTAAACAATCAAGGGGGGCGTGGCAGCTCGAGGAGCTCAAGGAGGCGGGCACGGCCCAGGACACGGCGGCGCTTGACGCGACGCGCATCCGCGCCGACGACCCAGCCATGATCCTTTTTACTAGCGGCACCACGGGCAAACCGAAGCCAGCCGTCACCAGCCATTTCAACATTGTCAATAACGCCTACTTCGGCGGCAGACACTTTGGATACGATAAGGAGGTTGTGAAGCAGGAAGAAGAAGACGCGTCTAGCAACACCGTATCTGCGTGCCGAGCCCGTTATTCCACAGCCTCGGCACCGTCTCGGGCCTGGTGGTTGGCTTCGTCCACGAGCAGACGATCGTTGTGCCTGACTTCACCTTTAATGCCGGCTCTACGCTGCGCGCCATTGGCGCTGAGAAGTTGGCAGCCTCACGAGAGACTCCCTGAATTTGTTAGATGCACGGCGCTGTACGGTTCGCCGACGATGTTCATCGACATCCTCTCTCATCCGGAGCTCCGCACGACGAACATCGAGTCCTTGCATGCTGGTACTAAGTGTTGAAGGAGAGAAAGCACACCCAAGGCCTCATTGCTAGTGCTCCCTGCCCGGCGCCGCTCGTGCGACGTCTTGTCAATGAGCTCGGAATGAAGGACATTGCGTGAGCTGAGTTAACGGCTAGCAAAAGAATCTTAAAGCGTTGGCTACGGGACCACAGAGGGGACGGCCATGGTTACGATCTCACGTCGCGAAGATTCGCCCGAGAAACGCATCCAGAGTGTCGGCTATCCCATGGAGCACGCTGAGGTTGTCGTTTTGAAGTGAATTCTCTTTTAAAATTCTAGTGTTAAATTAAGAAGCGCTTTGTTTAGGTTCAAATTGTGGACGTCGATGGTTTCGTGGTCCCTCGCGGCGAACGCGGCGAGATCCTCGTGCGCAGTCCCATGCAGTTCCTCGGCTATTACAAGGATGAGGCGGCCACGCGCCGAGTCTATGGTGATGATAAGTGGTACCACACCGGGTAGGCCTCCATATCCTCTTAGCAATGCCAACTTTTTCTTAGAGATCTAGCCATTATGAACGAGGACGGTTCGCTGAATATTGTCGGTCGCACCAAGGACATGTTTGCTTACTGTAGCAGAAACAGAGTTTTTATTGCAGGATCATTCGTGGTGGCGAGAATATCTATCCAAACGAAGTCGAGCAGTTCTTCTACAAGATTCCCTTCGTCGCCGATTGCCAAGTAAAATGGTTCAAGTAACACTAAAACTTCCAGATTGTCGGCGTGCCGGACGAGCGCTACGGCGAGGAATGCTGTGCGTGGATTCGCCTTCGACCGGGCTTCGAACGCACGACCGTCGAGGAGATCCGCGAGGCATGCAAGGGAAATGTCTGTTCTCCTTCTTGAGGAAAGAAGAAGCAATGCAGCTCGCGCACTACAAGATCCCCCGCTACATTCTCATCAAACAGGAAAAGGACTTCCCGATGACGTCGACGGCCAAGATCGATGTCTTCCAAAAGGGAGAATGAAGCCTCAAAACAGCGAAAGTGCGAAAGGGTGAAAGTGCGAAAGTGCGAAAGCGCTATAGAGGAGGAATAGACCCCTAGACGCATTCAGAGGTCCTAAGAACTTCATTCAAACATTGACGTAAATTACGATTATTTTAAACGAGACACAAAAATCGTTCAGCGAGTAGTAATTTTAGCATGAGTCGCTGTCATTCTTTTTAATCGACGAGTGATAGGTAAGACGCGTGTTTTCTTATCTCTAGCACTCAAAGGAAAATGTTCTTGCGTGGTACGCTCACTTGCGCTGGCCGCTGTTTGCCACCGTCGAGGGCCGCCTCGAGCTCGTCGCAGTCGGGCCGCGTGGTGCTGCGACCGGTGATCGCCACGATGGCCGACTACTTACGACGAGATGCTGCATTGGAGTCTCAACTCATTCACCTACTGCGAGCCCATTCAGAGAGTTCGTTTTCTGCTCTTTTTTTTTTGAGAAAAATTGGCCAAAATTACGCAGATTCGTGAGCCGCTCCCAAAAACGCATTTTGGTTTCTTTGCAGCTAACGCTGATTGATGAGTAGCAGTGTCCGCCGGCTCGTTTGGCAGCTGTTAAAGCAAAAAGAAAATTTGTCGTGCTTGATCAGGGGCACTCGGTCAAAAATGTGTCGGATTTCACAATGGAAAATTTTTTTTGCAGTACGCCATTAATTAAGAATCACTCTCGGAAATTAAAAGAAAAGTCTGGTAAATACAGCGCATTTTTAGGGCATGGGAGTAACGGCGAACGACGTCCGCCCCTACTTCGAGTGGGCCCTCCCGCTCGCCCTCGAGTCGGGTCTCTCGCTCAAGCTCCTCGATGAGAAAGGCCGCTTTGCAGGTGTTCTCTTTAAACACGAAATACCTCATAGGCTTTCGCCAGACGCTGAAGGCGTCGCGTGACGACCCGGAACCGCAGATGGAGATGACGCCCTTGATGAAGACCCTCGGTGATCTGGACCGATAAGCATGAAAGGCAAAAATTTCAGCTGCTATGGCTGGCGAGATGAACGCCAAGGTCTGGGAACTGAACTCGGCCGCGAAAAAGGTCTTTTCTTTGTGATGAAATGATCTTGATTCTGAAAATTTGTCTTTTTTTAAAAACGAAATCGGTTGCAGCTGATTCACCATCACAACGGCTTCATCGTTCCTTCGTATCAAGGTCGCAGCGACTTCTCCAAGATTCACATCTCAGCGCTCATCGACTACGACAAGCTCAAGGTGCGGCCACATTCGATTGCAAATCTCAGGAGGACGGCTTCTACGGCGAATTCAGCGTTTTCACGAATCCCAAAGGTCAGAAGCAAGCCTTCAACACGGGTCTGAAGGTTGTTTAAGCATTGAATCGAGAGTGAAAGTAGTGCAGGTGCTGTACAAGCCGGATATGAGCAAGTACAGCATGCCCCACGGCAGCCCCATCCCGATGCCGGAAGGCGTCGATGCGCCTCTTCTCATCTTTCGCAAGCTCTAGACACACCCAAGTATCCAGCGGCAAAATAAAGACTACATATTGGTATTTTGTGATTTTCGTAAACAGCGACCTCATCGGCTACAGCCACTTGTGAGTAGAGAAAATCACAGCAATTGCATGCCTTATCGAGCTTTACTTTTCTTCGCTTCTTGCATCTGTGATCAATGAACAAATACTAACAACAATTTGACTTGGGAAGGCCATCTTTATTCATCTAGCCTGAAAAAGAATATTGCTCGAAGGTCAGAGAATAGCGAGTTGTCGAGTAGTGAGATAGGTGTCGCCCCACTCATGGCGTTCCCTGTCGCATTATTTGCGAAGAAATGGTTGAGTGGGGTCAGAAAGCGGATGAATTGGTAAGCAGCTATTTTTTTCGTTTACTTGCCACACGCTTCGCGAATAGACGAGCATCGTGTTTCTTTTCGAGCTCGACAAGCCGGACGATCGCTACGGCGAGGAATGCTGCGCGTGGATTCGCCTTCGGCCGGGCTTCGAACGCACGACCGTCGAGGAGATCCGCGAGGCATGCAAGGGAAATGTCTGTCCTCCTTCTTCTTGAGGAAAGAAGAAGCAATGCAGCTCGCGCACTACAAGATCCCCCGCTACATTCTCATCAAACAGGAGAAGGACTTCCCGAGGACGCCGACGGCCAAGATCAAGAAGCTCGAGATGCGCGAGATCGCCAAGAAGGAGCTCGGCCTCGACCACGTCCTCGGCCCTTTCGGCGGTGTTATCGGCTAGAATAAAGCTCGAAGAGTCTACCTTGTTCAAAACAACTTTGTCATGGCAGGACGCATAATTGGAATCGGCAGCCTCATTCCGATGTCGGAAGGCGTCGACACGCCTCTTCTCATCTTTCGCAAGCTTCAGAACACTGTCCCAGTGCTCAGCGACGAAAACAAAGAGTTTGACGCATCAACAAATCAGCTTAACACGCCTTATCTGTAAGAATCAAAGACCCACCGAAGAGGCTGTTGTTTGAATGTTTGAATGTTTATCGGAGCTAGTTTCAAGGGAGATGTGCTGCCTGTAGCCCGGCTGTCCTCCAGGAT
>JAQIXL010001721.1:0-16132 GCA_034700245.1 Poikilolaimus oxycercus | reverse complement strand
GACACTTTGTGACAAACCTCTTTGACGGGCCCGTCGGTGGACCGGACCGGTCCGATGGCCCTGGTGGCAGAGGGGTCCGGCGCCGAAGTCGTCGGCCGTCCGTCTTCTTGTGCTCCACTGGTTGTTCTCGTGGTGGGAGAGCCTCGGCCGTGTGCCGTGGCCGATCTGAAGCCTGCTCGTGGTGAAGACACCAGCCTCCAACCTCTTCAGCTCTCGTTCCCGTAGTTCGAGGTGACGGTCTTGGAGGCGGCCGCTTCGGGCCTTCCAGGGCGCCGCCCGTCCTTCTGTTCCTGTTGGCATTGTTGAGGAGATGGAGAAGCATTGATTGAGCTAAAGCATGAGCGTTGGAGAGACACTTTGTGACAAACCTCTTTGACGGGCCCGTCGGTGGACCGGACCGGTCCGATGGCCCTGGTGGCAGAGGGGTCTTATGGAGTAGTCTTGGCCTCGCTGTTTTCACTTTGGAACGCTGTTTCTTATTGTTCTACGATGCGTGTCGATACGGTTGGTCAACGAGAAAGGCTATTATATTAGAATGAGGCACCCTAAGATAAGTGTGAAACTCGGAACAAAACACATTGGTATTTCAAAAGAGGCGATGAAACATTAGAACAGAGACAAAACAATAAGAGATATTGTGCATTTAGAAACGAACGAAATGACCGAAGCGGTCGGGCGGGCGTCGCTCTCTTCGGGAAGGTCGTGTCGCCGCCGAGTCGAGGCTGCATTCGGAAGGCGCAGGCGATGAGTCAGCCGAGCGTGATCGAGATTCAGAGTCGCGACTTGAGGATCGGTTTGTTCCAGCTGGAGAACCAGTGGGTCTCGGCGAGCGTCCTCGGTAGTAGTAGCGTAGACTTGAGACCGATGAGTATCCCGTTGACGACACCGATGAGGCGCGGCTACCTCGCGATGAAGACGATGCACTTCGTCCACGGTATGAGAAGGAGCCAGTAGGTGATTGACCTCTTCCTCGTCTTGGTGAAAAGGAGGATGCACGCACTCCGTTTGTTTGAGTGGAAGTAGAGGGTAGACCCGCAGGCAACTCTGCAAGGTGGATAATTGGAGAGAAGAGAGAAAATCTGACCATCTCGTCGCGAGAGCCGCCTCGTTGTAGCGGTGACTTCTCGCCATATCGCTGGAACATAAACAGATCCTTGGCCGTCGAGGTTGAAGTGCTCATAGATCATGTCATCAATATCGGCTGAGGAAATGTTCATTGGGTCGATAGGCCACGGCGCCGGGTTTCTCAAGCGTTCGATCCATCGAGGATCCTGGTCCAGTGGTCCTGTTGGATGTTTTTAGTCATAGCCCAAAAGCAACTCACGGGACGTGAAGCGTTCAATATCGTCCGAGTCGCGGATCATATTCTCGAAGTGGTTGCCACCCTTCATTGCTCTCCTCAGGCCTGGATGAGAAGCGAGTTCGCGAAGCTTTAGGGTGCCCGTCGAGGACAGTGGCAGTGGCTTTGGGACCTCGTGTGTCATGTTCTAAATGGAGTGAAAATGAAAGGAGAATAATAACTCACCTTGAAAGAGAAATACGCGCAAACGTCCGAGTCGCCGGAATAGAATCGGCTGTCGTGTATGTATCTTGAATATCGCATAACGACGCGATCTCCTGCAGAGAAGTCGTGATGATTGCGAAGAGAAAACGCACCGATCTTGGAGAAGTGAAATTGACCTTGATCGCTGAGGTTGTGGAAGTCCAACTCACAAGTGTCGAAGTAGAGCTCGTTGAATTTGTACCAGGGGATGAGCCCTCTCCAGTGCACATTGTCATGTCTTGTGATCACCTCTTTCAGTTCTGGAAACGTCAAATTTCAGAAGAAGACGCGAACCTGTTGGGCAATACAGATCTTTGTTCTGGATATCTTCGACGAAATTGCCGAAGTATGCGTCGACCTCGTTGTGGGTATGACCCACCTTAGCGAAGAGAAGATAGACCTAAGAGGAAAGATTGTGGCAGGTGATGTGCCAAACCTCGCCTGCGAGTCCGTGGTAGACTTTGTAGGCAATCGAGTGCATGATCATGCGCGACTTATTAGTCGACGCAGAATCCATCTGGATGTGGACCGTCTGCTTGACGGGCATCTGGAGCAGCAGATCGAGAATAATAGACGCCGTCTTGTCTGATGAACTCGAAGAGTAAAGACTCGGATTGTGATAGACGTAGCATTGCTTGGGAGCGATGGCTGCAAGTGCTTAGTTAGAAGAAGGTCCAATTGTAAGACTCACCATCTCGTTGATATACCACCGCTAAATCGACATCGCATTTGAGTGGCTTCTTTGGAGGATTGTGAGGTAGAGCCGTAGCCAGGGACGGAAGCGCCGTCTTGTTCTTGCTCATGCCATCGAGGAGGATGAGCATGTCGCTTTGGCCTGACGTGATGATGTGCTCCTTTCGGATCTCCACTTCGAAGCGGTCCCGCCTGAAAGCAAGAAGATTTTGGATGCCGTCGACTTACAAGTTTTGTTGACGATGAAGCATGAGAAGCCTGTTCAGCGTCTGATAATGCTTAGGGCAGGCGTGTTTTCGTGCGAGGTCCGCTTTAAATTGATAAATAAACCTCAAAACCTCAAACCTTTAATGCCGAGGCAAATTGAACAGCGGGTAAAAGAATGCGCCTGCAAGACGATGAATTGGGCCGAGTGAGAGGAAAATGCTCACCTTTCTATAATGTATCTTGATGCCCAGAACGTGTCGCACTTCCCGCAGAAGGTCCTTGAATTTGTTGTCGGTACTGCAGTCGAGACCACTTAGTTGACGATGTTCACTAGAAAGCGTGAAAAGATGTGCTGCTTTGGACTTACATCCGAGACATGCCAGCAGGCATGATGAAGCCGGTACTCGATGGCAGCGGTTGTCCATGGTCATACAGAGTTTTCAAGAGGCCGACGAGTCGCGTTTCTTTCGTATTTGATAGTCGACGCTGCACGGGGACAGACGTCGTCGGCTTGTTGATTTCCATGAGAAGGGTCTCCAATCTGTGAATTGCTTGCATCAAAGTGTTTGAGAATGAGAACCTTGTGACGCCGACGCAGTAGACTTTGCCGAAAAACGTTTCACATACATGACGCTCGCCGACGTGGCATTTGAAGCCTACTTCGTCGTTCTTGAAGACTGGCACGATGTGTTGCTTGATTAGCGTCTCGAGGCTCGCGCGATTGCGACCTGCACTTGTGAGTGCTTGATAAGCAAGAGCACGCGCTGTGTAGACATCGATCCTAAACGTCGTATGAGGGCGTGTGAAACTAGGAAGTTACATCGGGATAAAAAGTGGACAGCGGCCATCACAACATTCCTCGTCGAAGAGTGTGTGCACGTCGACAACTGCGTGTCGCGCGGTGCCGTTTCGGCACATGAGATCCCGGAACCAGAACTCTTGTGTTATGACCTTTTGAAGAGGCGGCGTCGCGTCAAAGGCTGCACAAATTGTCGGTGAGTATAGATATAGTAGAAACCTGTGGAATGTTCGTAGACATTGTAGTTGGTGGAAGTGATCGGTCGAGCCTCGCGAGGGAGTGAGACTTCGGCATCGTATCCCTCGCTCATAGCTTCTTCTCCCAGTGTCGGACCCAGTGTCGGACTGACAAGCGGAGGCGTGAGAGGCAAATCTCTAGCGTGTGTGGAAGAGGAAGGCGCCGCAGCGGTCTAAAAGGCGTGGTGAGCAAGTAAAAGTGTCGCACCTGGGCCGCTGTTTCTTGTTGTTTCTTCCATTTCTTTATCCGTCTTCTGAGAATTCGACCTTGTATGACACGACGAAAGTACTCATCCCAGTTGGGGCGGTCGGGGCCGAAGCCTGAGAGAATGCAATACGTGAAAGAGTGTCTTACACTTCAGTCCTTGGTTCTTGAGACGTTTAGGTGTAGTGAGCGGCCTGATACGAGTGCATAAAGTATAGAAGCGATCCATTTGCTCCGAGTCTTTTGCCGTCAACATGGTGTCCCAGTGGCTGGACGAGACTTCTGGTAGCTCTTCTTCGTTTGGGATAGACGGGTCGAGATGCTTCGCTGACAGTCCTCGAGTCTCTGCCAGACGGCGTTCTCTCGTCGAGAGTTCCCCGGGCCCTTCTGTAGAACCCTTCGGTAGATTCATCTGGAGGACTTTGAGAGGAGGATTCAGGACATGCGTTATTCAGAGCAGTTTTGAACTGTGTGAAGATGGAATCGAGCAGTGATAACAAATCCTTTATTGATATGTTGAAAGGGGGAGGTCTGGTGCACAACAAATCAATGAAAAAGCGAGAAGAAATTGAAACAAGAACAAGAACGCAATTTCTTGATGCGAAATGGAAAGGGAGTAGGGATTTCTGGCGTGCGAGCGGTTGTCGTCTATTCCGGGGCGTCCGCCTCGTCTCGATCGTTCAGCCATCCGAGTCCAGCCGTTTTGTCGTCGAGTGTCCACGCTCTGTTCTCGACGCACATGTCGAAGACTTGCTGGGGCGGATCGTCGAACGTTGGAAGGCGAAGGCCAAGCTGGGCGAAGAGTTCTTGGTGATTTTCTGGCCAGATCTTCTCAATCGTGTCTCGGGTCTTCTCGTCCTGTTCGATGCGAATGCTTCGAAGCACTCGCCAGTCCGCTGAGTCCACGGTCGTTCGTTTGTTGACAACGATTTGTCCGCACTTGAGCTCGCATTTGAGGAGGTCGTTCGAGTACTTCGCCGCCTCGGCGATGAACGCAGCTGCGCGAACGTTCTTCGTGGCCACTTTCGATGATGCAGCATACAAGCTGTACGGCTGGTGCTCGACACCGTCGGCATCGGTCCAGCCTTGGCGCACTTGACGGGACGGCTTTCCCTCGGTGAGACGCTCGCGGAAAACTTCTCTGATCCACGACGAAGAAACGTGAAGCTGTAAAGTTAATCGTCGGTGAAAATATGAGTGCTAACCCATTTCACCGGCTCGTTGTTCAGAAGTCCGTCATAAGTTGTATGGATGCCTTGCTTTCCGGGCGGAATGAAGCTGATTCGGTCCAGAACAAAGTGGATGAAGTCTTCCTCCGCAGGAAGATACGGAAGGTGATCACAACGAACAAATTGGAAAACATCCGCCTTGTTTTTGTAGATACGCTGATATTCCTGGTCGATTTCATCCGTCGTCAGCCAGACGCGTTCTCCGAACTCCTTCGTGAAGTGGTTGTAAAGCCGCTTCATAGGGTTGTCGTCGTTTCGGAGTGCAGTGACGAGAGTCCAGTCAGTGATGACGTACAACTCCTTTCGCTGGCGTGACGTGCCCACGTTGATGCGCTCATCTGTGAGGAAGCTTGACTTCAGATTCGTGGTTCCAAGTGAGAGGATGACGTGATCGGCTTCGAGTCCCTGAAAATAGTAAGCATGCGAGGCGGATAAGGTCTAACTTGATAAGCGTCGATGGTAGACACTTCGACTCTTGAAATATCGAGCGGCGTGTCACGCTTTCGACAAATCATAGAGCGCCTTTGCCCTTGGTACGGAGTGAACAACAATACGTTCTCGGCAGAGACCTTGGATCCGTGCACAAGACAAGCGGCGATGCGAGTGGCGTATTTACTCTGAAAACGTTTTGCGAGAGTGATAAACGCGTCGTGGACTGACCTCTTCTGCACTTGAAGGTGAAGTGTCTGTGCTCGCGCGCTTCGTGTTCGTCTGCGTCGTGATTTGAATGAAATGGACCGGTGATTCCTTCGTTCTTTCGAAGACGGAAGAAGGCTGACCCGCAGGCACTTGAGAAACGATTAGATTGCCGTAAGACGTATTTGTGAATGAGAAGAGACGGGCCGACATTCGCCAGGTTTCCTGAAAGCGGGTTCTTTTAACGAAAATGATGCAAACTTTGATCTGTGTGCTCGGGCACTTCACCTTTCGCAGCCGATAGAACGCGGACCGGTCAAAGTGAAGCCTCTCGTTCAGCGCAGCATCTAATGGCGAGTTGTACGGCCTCGATCTTGAGGCGACGGTGTTGATACCGAGCTGGCGGTCGTCTCCACACAGCACAAGTCTGTCGAGGCCTTTGCCGGCAAGACACGAGATGTCGAAATCTGTCATTCGCGAAGCCTCGTCGACGATGACGGCGCTGTAAAACGATCGGTTGAGGTGAGCAGTTGAAACTAGTACCTACCAGAATTGGAAATCCTTGAGGCGACCGCATAGGGCGCTGGCGGGCGTCGTCACGATGACGTGTTGATATTCCAGCACGTGATCTTCGGCTTCAGCCAGTCGAGCTCCGCGAGTGTCGCTGTCATCATCCGTCAAAATGAAGCCAGCATCGTGGCGACTTTGAAGGTAGACTGCCTCTTGCCAATCTTTCGCGTCTTCGTCATTGCTTGCAGCTCGCTCCTCCATACACTTGATCGCCTGCTGGCGAAGCGTGAGAACGTCCTCGTCTCTGCCCGACTGCAGCTCGTCCTTCATTAATTCGGACACAACAACGACAGTCTCCGGGATTGCTGCACGGAGCCGTTTTGCGAGAGCCAAGACGCCTTTTTTTGACGGACAGATCACCAGGATCTGCAAACGGTTTGTTGAAAAGGATGAGAACAAAATGAGAACCTTAGTGTCTTCGAACTTGGTCTCTTGGAAGGCCTGGCGGAACCAGTGTGCAAGAGCTACAATCGTAGTGCTTTTTCCGCTTCCCGGTGCACCTGCAAATGTGGAATATGAGCATAAGGTGCGAACTTGCCGTGGATGATAGACACTTGGGTCCAGAGAGCAGTCAAGAGCGCCTCGACTTGCGACGGCTTCATCTCCATGCCGAGAACTGATGGCGGAGTCTTCTGTGCGCAAAGTTGGTGGGCAACATTGCGAAGAATAGCATTCATTTCTTTGAACTCTTGTCTTGGATCTTCGTCCTTTGCTTCTTCGAAGGCTTCGAGAAATTTCTCTCCGCGGTAGGCAGCCAAGAGATCTTTCGAAACGACCGAGAACAGATTTCGTCTGGCCAATGTGCGGTTCTGTGGAGCCGGAGTCGTTCGAAGAACCTGGAATCGCCTAGTATTAGAACGAAAGTGGTGCGCAAGCCTCCATTTGCATCATCTCAGTGCGTGCGAAGCATGGAAGCTTTTCATTAAAGTGAACGATGCGAGGGCGGGCCACGGCCGGGACGAGGTGCTTCAGTCCCTCCCACGAGGAAGCGTAGACTTTGATCGTGATTCGTCTTCCTTCCTCGCTGTCGACTGAAGAGCAGTTGGTTATAAAGAACAAGAGTTTAGAGCTTACGAGTGTCTGAGATGATACCGACGATTGGAGCCGTCATTTTGGAGCCGTTAGGCGAGCGAACGTTGTGCAGCAAGACAATGTTGCCAGTCCGGAAACGATTTGGCACTGCAACAGACGGTTAATAGTTTGAGACGAAGGGCATACGCGAATCGTCGTCGTGAGTAGTCTTGGCAAAGTAATACGTCACACGGCCGACCATTCCCTCCTCTGGTGGAGCGTCGACCAGAATCCATCCTTCGTAGCGCGGCTTTCCAAAGTTGTAACTATCCAGAAGATCCGACAATTTGTCTGCTGGATTGTGGAAGCGATCGAAGTTTGTGGGCAGAACCGTGTAGTAGTTAGGATCCTGCAACCATTTAACAGTCAAAAATTTTGTGTCGTCTAACCTCGGGATCGTCTGTACGTCCTCCGATCAGCTGCTTCCAGGTCTCAACGAGCGCGACTCTTTCGCGTTTGAAAGAGGATTCGATGTCCTTCGTAACAACTCCTTCGAGGCGGTTCCTTCTGACAGCCGATATAAGCGCCTTTTCATCGCTTTGGATGCGTGGTTTCTGATATTCGTCTTGAATATGTGCGAGATTTTGAGTCGCTGGGATAGAAGGTTGGGCCTCGGCCACACGATCTGAAAACGGAAATGTTGAAAATCAGTCCTAGAAGCATTTTTACAGCTGGCTGAGGAGATACGAATAGCAATTGAACGCGTAGAAAGGGTATACCTGGCGAGACTGTGACCGTTGTGTTGGTTGTCGTTTCGGGCTCACCGAGTCGCATCCGCGTGAGAGCCGACGCCACTGCAAATGAGAAGCAACTTAGATTGATCTTCGTGATTTCCGAGCAGAAGTAAAGAATTGAAATTGGAAGACACTAACTTTCTGTGTGTTGTGGATTGTTTCTCGAGACTGGACGATTCGGCGGGTCGCCGAGATGTGATTTCATTGACATGTCTGCAAAGGTTGTTGGTAAGAAAATCGTAGGAGGCACAACAATGGAAAACAGCAGAATAAGTGAAACAGGACTTACTTGTGTCTCGACTGATTTGAACGGTTCAACAAAACGGCCGCTCAAGCTTGACACAGAACTGAAAACTGAAGGATGGTCTGAAATCGGCGCGCGTTGCTCGCGAGTGTAGCGCCATGCGCCAGGTGCACACATCTTACACACTTTCGCGCATTTTTCTTCCGCGCGCGCGCGTTGTCTTTCTTCGCGAGTTTCTGACGAATGGTTTCGCGAATCGTTGGTGATGTTTGTGACGAATTTGTTGGATTTGTCTTTCGTTGTGTTTTTCGCAGGTCCGTCTATGTGTCGTAGCCGGGGTGCTGGGTGCATGTTGGGCGGGTGGAGTCTTTTCAGCTTGAAATTGGGAATATTGTCGCAGTTTTGAAATCCGTAGTGTGAAGTTTCCCGAAACCCGTTTGCATTTTGAAGTGCCAGTTCTCGGAAATGATTTTGGGGGTTGTTGTTTTCCAGATGTCAGTCTGTGCCTTGTTGCACTTGTTCTAGCTCGAGGGTGCCTGAGTTTTTGAGATGATCGGCTCCTCTGTCATGTCGTTTTGCACTTCTTCCTCTGTGGAGGACCTTCCTCGGCCATGTGATGACAAAAAGCCGTTTGTATTCTTGTGACTGTAGTTGCTCGTGGAGGGGTGTCCGTGTTCTTCATGTCGTGAATCTCGTTCGTCGTTTTGTATGCTAGTTCGTGTTGGAATTTGGCCGCTTTGGGTTGGGTGGAGGAGATTGAATTAGAAATGCGGGAGGTAGAATTTTAGCACTTGTTTGCTTACAGCATTGATTACAGTTCTTCTCTGGTTTGTAGTTAGTTTGTGCATGGCGAAACGGGCTCTTTTTGCTAAGAGAGGATTCGCTTCGTACGTTCTCAAGTTTATGTCGCGCCTCAGTGAATCCTTTTCTTTTTATTTCGTGACGCGACATTGTTCCTCGATGATTCGACTGTGAAAGTGCTTTTAAGGTTACTATTCCATTCGGTCGAAGCTCTTCTAGTTTCGTCCTACAGTGCTGGGAATGAGCAGAAAGGGGGAAGCTAAAAGTTCGTGAAAAACTTTACACTTATTGACTGCTGTTCAGATTTTGGCCGTGGCCCGCCCCAACATTCAAATCTGACACGCGCCGATGACAATGCAGGCCGATCTCCTCTTATCTCGTCTCGCTCTTCGATGAGCGACGCTTCTATGGAAAAGAGAGGTTTATAAGCATAGTTTTGAAATCGTGTATGAAGACTCGAATTCGTCTGTGTGTTTCGATCGCGGTTCCGTTCTTTCGGCTCACGCGTCGATGTTCGACATCCCAGTGCCGACAGAGTTGCTCGACCACTTTGAGGACCAGCCACCGAATTTGCCATACAAGGAAGAAAGCCAACTTCGTCAGTGCAGAAATGACGTGTCGAACGCGATCGGTGAAAAGGCTGGTGTCATCGGGCGATTGCAACCGATGAGTCTTCGCTGGAAGTGGGCTCTGGGTGCAGTTGAGAAGTTCCTCGACTCGAAAGGTTTGTGTCCTAAGATTTCCATTGCTTTGTGCTTCAGTCAAAGATAGCCGAAAGTGGCAAGACGAAGAACGCCGTCACCTCCAGAAGCTCCTTCAGAAGGGTCAAATCGTCGCGCCTACACTGGGTGTTTTCAAGTTCCTCGAGGCACTGCTAGAAGGTGACTTCGTGGTTCTTCCACTCTGCCCGGTGGCCGTTTCATGTTATTTTTTTGAAAGGAATATGGGTGGTTTGAAGATCTTTAAGTTGTCAGAAGCCTTCTAGTGGTTACATTGGATAATAGTTCGTTGGGGTTTTCTGATAAGCAGCGTTTTTGAAGCGAGTGTTTGCAGTTCACACGAACGTAGGAGTTCACTCCGTTTCAATTCCGCTGCCAGAGACGCCTCAAACCCAATCGAGTTGGACCTTCACTTCGCCAGAAAAAGAAGAGAACACGTCAAATGAACAACCCGGCAAAAAAGAGGACCAATGGACGAAAGAGCTCAACGAGGAAATGGCCAAAGTCAATGAGGCTTCTCGCATTTTCGACGAAGAAGAAGAAGAAGAACCAGAGAGCTCTGAAGCGAAGCAGTCGCCATTCCCGCGGGACATCGCTCTCACGCCGAGCCAACTTCGCGCTTCTTCACTTGGAGTCAACACTGGAGACGTGCTTCCAAACCCCAATTGGAGCCTCACCATCATGGACTGGCGCCCCGTCATTGGCTCGAATGATCGTCAACAATCGTTTGAGCAGCCGCGTCAAGCACCCATTTTCGACTTTCACGACGAAACAGGCCATGGCCGAAGGCAACAAGAAGGAAGTGGAGACAACACCGATACGGAATTCCAGGTTTCTTCCTCGCCCTCCTTCTCATTCTCGGTGTAACTTTCAGTACATCGAGCGTCGTCCGACAAAACTCAATCGTCACACCAACGAGTCACTTGCCGAAGACCGCTGCTCGGGCCCGCTCCCGTTCTACCTCGACTATCGCTTGAAAAGCTTCAGAACTCGCGATGAACCTCGTCATGGTTTTATCTACTTTTCTTTCTATAAAACACTCATTACAGCCCACGTCAACCCTCTTCGGACGGTGACCAACCTCGACTACACGACCACGCGCTGCATTCTTCTCAGCTGCAAGCAGCGTCGCAAGAACTGTCAAGAGGTTGACCAGCGGCTGTGCCTTTAGGATAACCCGCTTTAGGTCACCGACGTGACAACTCCTTGGCAACTCTATTATTACAAGCTCAAATTGTACATTCACGATTCCCGATGCGCGTTTCCACCGCAGATCACGGATTGTCCTCAAGTTGAAGCGTTCTTCCTGGCCGTGCCTAAGAGCGGAACAGAGTTGGATCAGAGCCGCTTACTGGTTCGATGAGCACTTTTTATTATAATTGGCACACTCGCAGGTTCTCACGGGACACGACGATAGCAGAGTTATTTCTTACCAGATGGTCAACTATCACGGGTTCCATCAGAACAAGAGCATGCCCTGCAATTTCGGCCGCCCCGTCGACGTATCGGCCGAGGCCCTTCACGCTGAACTCAACAAATGTCTACGTAGGCTCTATCTTCTTACAATTCCAATGAACACTTTCACGCTTTAGAGCATCGAACAACTCGTAGGCCGAGGACGCACATCCTTCATCCTCCCAATGAGCCCAAGTCGGCAAAGCGAATGCAAGCAACGATCAAGGACAATCGTTTGTCCCCTTCGTATGCATTCAATCATTATGCAGAGCGAGCCGCCGATGAGGCCCCTTCGCACAATCCATTGGCCTTCGCCTTGTCTTCCGACTCAGAAGAACCAGACGATGAAGTCGAGGAGCTGCCACGTGAAGGGGAAGCAAATCGCCGTCTTTACACGGAGCGGCTTGAAATCCAGCCACATTATCGCTTGTCAAAGCCTGAAGCTCGTCGTCGAGCTGAAGAAGCTCTCATCCTTATAGCGACATGGAAAAACCAAGCAGCTAAAGCAGTCATGGGTTCGTCCCTCTCCACGTTTCACTAACAACCTGAATTCAGGCGTCGATTACGATCAACTTCGCCATGTGAAGATTGAGAACATTCGAGTGACGAGCCTCCTTCGCCCGGTGTGGCCTGAGCACGTGCAACAAATCAAGAGAGCCATGTTGGAAGGACGAGTCAAGAAGCTCGACTATCGAGCCATTCTCCTCGAAGAGAAGGACATAAACACCAACAAGCTCATCTATTATGCGCTCGATGGACAGCACCGGTACAATCTCTCAACCTCGCTCGCTCATTAACGAACTGTTTCTTACAGAGTCGTCGCCGCCGTGAATGCCATAAGGGAGAACCCGAATCTTCGTTCTGCCTACGGGTCAATCCCATCGTTGAGTGTGCGCGCTTCCAAGTATGCTCAATATCTATTGTATGGCCGCCCACACGGAGAAAGAGCTCATCGACACTTCACATGGTTTGAAAAGGCTAGTTCACACACTTTACTTTGTTCACCCGCATCAATTATTCAGATTGTGGCTGTTCGAAAAGCTCGCGACTCGGATCCGTCAATTCTTGATCCACAGTTCCTGCAACCTCAGAAGATCCGCATTTGCGCCGACCTTCTCTATGAAAAGGTGAGTCGCAGGGCTTTCTCTTTTCAAATCTTGTCTCAGAGAGTCTCTGCGGAATTCGTTCGTGTTGTGGACATGTCGGATGTGATTTTCGAGCGCTTCCACGACTGGGCACTTCGATATTTTATCGACCAATTGAAAGTTACTCCCGCTCGCGTGCAGGAGTTCATCTCGGCCGTCTATCGCAATCCTCGCAAGGCTTTCAAAATTCTTGCACCAGCCGAGGACGCTGATGCCAACGTTCAAGCCGAGGTTCGCTGCACACCCTCTCTTTTCATAAAAACAAAAACTTCAGAAGCTTCGCAACCTCAAAAAGGACGTCGCATCTCTCTTCCGAAATAAGAACGTCACACTCGAAGGAGGACTAAAGAAGTGGAGCGCAGCTCGACTGAATCTCACTCCCGAACCTACTTACGGAGAGTGCATCAAAGCAGCCACGTCAGTGATTCCATGTTTTGAGTCTAATACCGACGGAATTACAGGATGCCGACGCCCAATTTCATGGGCCGAGAGACGTGGAATGACTACTACCTCGACCTCTTGGGCCAGAGAATCAACGAGATGCGAAACGAAAGTCGAATGGCACCGGACCCTATGCAATATTCTATTCTGAAACCACAAGAATGGAGTGTATCCGCCGATTCGACAGCACTGCTAATCGATACAAAAGCTGTAAGCAAAGAGTCTCTTCTTCATTGATCACATTCTTTAGTTGGCACACGATGCCCTCGAGCGTACTCTTGAACACATCGCGTCCCTTTCGGCCTCCGATGGCTGCGAGGCCACTCGTTTCGCCTTTTGTATCGGATCAACAGCTCCCCTCAAAGACGTTCTGCCCGCGGGTCTCACCCTCAAACGTCATTCACTCTTCGCCACCTTTGTCCGCGACGAAGACGCCGTGTGTGACGGACGCCCTGAAAAGAAAGGTTCTTTCATTCATCTCAAAGAAAGAGAGTTGTTATCTTTTAGGCACGATTCACGACAACGGATGGCCCATACACCTCATCGGATATCGCCTCGGAGCTCTTCTTTCGTGTCGACAGCTCCTCGCACAACTCGCCACAAGAAACCTGATGTGGATGAACTACCTGCGCTTGTCCAATCTCAGAAAGCTTCTCAGCTCCTTCACTCGCGCGGACAACCTCCAAGTCGTCGTTGGCGATGGTTCGTTCGACAGCCAGTCTCTCTATTCCTTACTTTCACTGCAGAACTGATGACATTGCACCTCTACCATGTGCTGCTTAGCTCGGGAATCGGAGGTCACTTCTTCACGAGCGACGAGGATTTCGTTGACAAACGACGCTGCTCAGAGGCCGTCGAAGAGCCACCCGCTTCCGACTCTTCTGACGACGAGTCCGACACCGAGACTCGCATGGCCGCTGAGACTCTCACCGTCTACGGAGTTGTTCGTCGAGTGCGAGCCACCCGCAACAGCACCGAAGAAGAAGAAGAAGAACGCGAAGAGGAAGCAAATGAGCAAGACGCTGACGAGTAGCTGCGGCTTTTCTCCTTCTACACTTGCTCTCCCTTCACCGTTTATTTCTAAATATTCACTAGAGCCGCTTAGGCGTTCGTTGTTTGTTCTTTTTATGTAAGCGATAAACAAGAAAGGCCTTCGTCTTTCCACTACAAGGCCCATAACCAACACATCTCAAGCATCCCCTCATATTCCGGCCGTCGATTGTCGCGTCGACGACGACTTTCGCCTTAATCCCTTGTCTGCCGCCTCCACTTGCTCTCCATCATGTCAAAATGGCTCAGGCGGTTGAGCCTTGTAATGCGCTAGAAGCGAAGTGGGTTCGATCCCAGAACTCACCATTTTTTGCCTTCCTCTTTCCCCCTTTCAAATGCCCAATTAGGCCGAAACGACACCTTTCAGCCTCACAAACAGGCTCAAAACGACTCTGTGAGATTGAACACACATTATATGAGCAGTTCATCTGACCGTCGAAATCTGGTCGGAACGATTTCCCTCAGGAAACCATTGACTTCATCACAGAGTTTGGCGCCGCGATCCCAGGATGAAAACAGTTGTGTACCGGGAATCGCGGGAAAAAACTCGCAAAGTTTTCATAACCGTGGAATATTATGAAAACGCTCGCCGGGGATCGCGGCGCCCAACGCGAAAAGTTTTCATAATCGTCGAATATTATGACAACGCTTGCCGGGATTCCGGAACGGAAACAAAAATTCAGCCTCACCCAAACGCAAAATTGTGAGTTTAGGTGAGGCTGGGTCTGGTAAGCGGGGGGGGGTCGACTTAATATTCATCTAACAGGGACGGTTGCGTTTTGGGAGAATGGTCAACACGAACTGAGAAAAGAAACTCACCATATGCTTCACAGCATATTCCGCAAGGCATGTCAAGCACACCACCGGACAGCGAGTGGCGAGTCGAAGAAAAGACCCACGAATGTGCAAATGGCGATCGCACGATCTGTATCTTCGTGGGCACCCTGTGGACACAAAATACGCCGAGGCTGCGTGAGTCAGTGTCACTCACGAATGGGTGCCCTGATAACCTGGCCAACAATGAAGTAAACATCTCGACGGGCCCGAAATGGCCACCCAGCGATGGCTAGAGGTCTGCGAGGGTTCTTCGAGGAAAGAGGTGATACAGCAGATGCCTGTTGTGAGCATCCCTTCTTTCGTCAGAAGCGCAAGGATTCTTGCCTTCAGCGCACGGTTCTCGTCAATTATTCCAATCAAATTGTTGTTGCAGAAACCTACATATCTTTATTGTTGTAATGACTACGATTGTACAATACAATACAAAAGAAATTTGGAATAAAGAGAGGCAGAGCCGGCCAAATCTTTCTTTGTTGAGGTCCACACGCGAACTTCATCGATTCATCATGCCAAATACCAAATCCAAGTTGATTATGCGCGAAGGTAACCGACTGTCCCAATGAACACGATGTGTCTTCCTCCATGGCACGCTTCAAAGCATCACGAGGCCCTCGCTCAACATGCGTCAGCGCTACTCACGAATGGGCACGCTGATAACATGACCAGTAACAAGCAAGGTAAACATCTCACCTTACCACTGAATTATGGGTCCGAAATAGCACGAGAAGGGCGGACGCATGAAAAATTACTACTACTACCACGGCAAATCAACGAAGAGGGTCGTCGAGAAAAGCAAGAGCCTAGCCGATACCTGAAAATATTGGTGGCTTCCTTCAAACAAAAACGCTAAGGATGCTTGCCTTCAGCACACGCATCACGCCCAATGAATTCGCCGTCGCAAAAAAATCCTTTCTGCATATGCGCACTCAAGTACGTCCTGGTGCTACATTTTTGTTCCGGGGAAGTTTGTTTTACCGTGAAGTTAGTGGGGTTAGAGCACAAAGACGCGAAGCGATTTGGAGACGCAACGAAAGAACGGGGCGTTTTTCTCTTTTCAACTGGTGTCCGTTCCCCCGAACGACGTGCAGGAGCTCGGCGTCGACCTCGATCAGAGAGGGGACGCGGGTCGTTTGAAAAAACTACTACTGTTCGAGGAACTGACGACAATCAAGACGAGGCTAATGCCCTGCTTGCAATAAGCAATCAAACAAACACATGAAATGGCCCACGGAAACTTCAAGGGCGAAATTATCGAAACCAGCCATAGGACCATACAAAAGAGCACTTCATGAAAACGACTCGAGGATAAAAGGTGTTTCGTAGACACTTTTAAGGTAAGCCACCGAGAAATTCGAATAGCGAACACTTGGACAACCTGCTTCGCCAACGTCTGGGCGAGTGTGAGAAGGAAGAGTGTGCAGCCGGGTCACTGCATGCACTTTGCTGTCGATCGGAAGGACGGCGCCGGCGCCGTCCTTCTTCTCATCATGGCACAATCATTGAGACGGCGACCTGTC
>JAQIXL010001720.1:0-16134 GCA_034700245.1 Poikilolaimus oxycercus | reverse complement strand
AGTTCACAGATGAGCAAAACATTCAAACCTGGTGAAAGTAAGCCTTGCTCGCGTAGTCGACTTCGCCGTGTATACTCTGCTCCAGAAGTTTCTGACGGTTGAGCTGAATTTGTTTAGTTCACAGATGAGCAAAACATTCAAACCTGGTGAAAGTAAGCCTTGCTCGCGTAGTCGACTTCGCCGTGTATACTCAGCTCCTGGAGTCGTCGATGGAGGATTTTCTCTATAGTCTTTTCTAGGGAGATCTCGGCGAGAGCGTCGGCGATTGGCATCGTCCTCCATTTCTTAAAAACCGTTTTAGAATCCAAAGTTCAACCAAAATCAACAGCGACGGGGTCTCTCAGCCACAATTACTATTTCCGAGGTCATGAGACAGCAAGAGTCACATGAATGTGAGGTGCTAACTACAATCGAAGGGTTGGGCCTAAACGCGAAAGTCATCCAGTCTCGTCTCTAATGACTAACAACAGCAAGCAAACTTAAAAACAGCACACCAAAGATTAAACTCTGTGAAACGCTGTTCTTCGACAGGGACAAATGGTCAGGGGCAAAAGCAACAGCGACGAGGTCTTCCGAGCTCAATGACTCTTGTTGTCTCACCTCGGCCTTGCCAAGTCATGAGAGAGCAAGAGACGTACGAATGTGAGGTGCTAATTACAGTCGAAGAGATAAAGGCTTGCTCTGTCTGCGGTATCCTAACGCAAGTTTTTTCTTTCAAGCTCCTCTGACAGCCCAAAGGCTTGCTTACCGAACTAACGGCTCTGCTTGCTTGAAATCTGGCTCATTAGCCCCACCACTGTCTTTAGCAAGCTGAAATGATCATTAGAGACAGGAGCAAAAAGTTTGGTCACCGGCGGGATCGAACTCTTCACTAAAAATTTCCGAGCATTTAGTTTCTCGACATAAAAATTTCCGACACATTTGGCTCAAAATCGCAGTTTATTCAGTTGCTAAACTTCCTTCAACATTTCATCGGGCAAGTATGGTATCATTAGAACCGGCATTAAAAGTTATATACGTGGGCAAAGTTTCAGCCCGATCGGGCCTAACCTGTTCGAAAAATGCCCAAAATGTAAGATTGTAAGATTGTAAGATTGTCACATATCGTAATTCATCGTCTTATTAATAAAGGATCTGCATTAACGTAAAAACGCAAACTTCATAGGGAAAATATGCTACGCGCATTCGGTGGCAATATGCTCTCAATGCCTGTTGCATATCACGACAGGTTGGGCACGCAGCAGCACTCTACACTGACATATCTGCTGCCTACATCATGCCTGTCATAAATAGCGCTGGCGAAGCTTTTGGCATTGAGAGAGAGGAAGCACAGGTATTGTAAATATATAGTTGTGATTAAAGCCAATCCATAGGCCCTTTTGGAAGCAAATGGGCAACGAAGCCAGCGTCTTGAACTGGAAATTGAGCAGCTGGTTCAAGCTCGCCTTTCGGCAGCGAAAGCAGACATTTCCAAAATCCTCGAAGGACATTCCGACCTCGATCTGTGACATTCTCTGTCGTGTTTATTTACATTTTTTACTTTACATTTGACTTTTCAGGCTGTGCATTGTATTGTATTTGGTGCATGCGCGTATTGATCATTGTTTCTGTATAAAATTTCATTTCTAAAATTTCGTTCCGAAAATATACACAGAGTTTATACGTCACTCTATCGTTATCTTTTACGCGGGCGATTGAAAATATATAGTTTTCCCTCAGGCAGTAAAATGTTATCTTACAAACAAAACGTGTTACGGGAGAATTTGTTAGCTATTCCTAAAGTCGGAATTCTTCTCGAAGATTTGAGCCTTAGAGCTTCGGCTTTAGAAGATTTTTCACTCAAACCATTTTTTAATGACGCGCAGTCGCCCAGCGTACTCCCACATTCAGCGTCATTAAAGGTTTCACTTGCGTTTTGTTATTCAACACATGTAGGCTTCTTTATATCACCTTCACGCAAGAGCTTGTGATGCATTTCGCGCAGCGGAAACTTTTATGCAAGAAATTAACATTATCACGAGTGATCTGCGGCACTGCTTTGCTTTATTAGGACTGCTCGAGTTGGATCTCGATGTTTGTTCGCTATCAATTAATAATTTTTTACATTGTATTTAGAATTCGGTTACTGGATCGGAGAATTCATTTTCTCTGAGCGATGCCACTTCAATAATTCTCTCCGGTGGAGAGCACTGTCACGCGGCTGCAGAGGAAGCCCTCGGCAAATTCGACGAAGTTACAAAGATCACCTCACAGCTAACAATGATCCTGATTAATGTGAAGGGCAATAAGGAAAACCTCATACGTTTACAAACAAATGATCTGGCCTCACAGAAGGATCTCGTAATCTCTGAGGAGAGAGAAAAGCATAAACTTCTCAAACTTATTGAGGAACAAAGAGAGACTATGGAGCAAAGAAAAATTTTGTACGAGGTTTGCGACATCAAATTGTCCGTAAATTCACCTTTAGAAAGTTAAAGATGAGGCCGCCAGAATCGAAAACGTTTTCACTAGTGTTTTGATGGACATAATGGCAACAGGAGCATCATGCGTACAGTTTTTGACCCTTCCGACGGTTTCGGTCCGCGCAATGTGGTTGACCCTTCAAGCAGCTCCGGGATTGGCTCGATTATACCAGGTATGTACTCTATTAGAGACTCACGTTCTCGATCAAAATTATTCATTGAGAGTTAGGAGGCATGCCTGCTGAAAGAGCTACACGAAATCGCCGTTCATTTGGATAACCATAAACTCATGGCCCAGGAGCTGGAGAAGGATATTTCACGCCTGCAAGGGACTCTTTCAAATTTCGTTGGGCATGCGTCTACACAGAAACTAGCACACAAAACGCTATCAATGCTAATGGAAATTCGATCACAATCCCGAGGTAAATGGCCTCTTTTGAAGATGACGAAGCGTGCGAAGAAAATTCGAGCAAACAAAAACCTTTTCGACGCAATATCGGCCGTAATAGAAGCTAGATTGGTAAGAAATCAATTGAAAAAATTCACTTGCAGACTGATGAGCAATTTGCTTATTCTGCTTATCGAAGAGAGGTCAAAAATCTACACAACTTAACTGTTAAGTGTGAAGGGTTGCGTCTTGAGCAGGCCCATGTGTCCTCCAGTGTGGAAAACCTCATGCTCGATTTAGAAGCGGCGCATGAAATTGTGGAGCATCTCGGCAAGATTCTTTTATGCGCATCGAAATTTAAACAATTTCGTGAAACAATTCGCTTTTTTTGCTTCGATGTTTGGACTAAGATGAAGGAAGACCTTCAATTGCGTATTGAACAAGCTACCGCTATTGACTACAGGACGTTCCCGGTAAGACTGTCAACATGCACATATGCGTTTTGTAAAATTTAAGTCAACGGCAATGAGTGCGACCGAATTGGTTCGAGAAACGAATGATTTGTTTTACGCATCAAGAATGTACACAAAAATTTCAAGAGCTTGCCTAAAACCATATTTGGGATGTCGTAAATCCAACTTCACTGCCACCAAAGAGGAGGCTATTGTAAGAACGGCATCATAATGTTGCCGAAAAACTCTTTTTACTTTCCAGGAATTGCTAGAGCGCAGGGCTCTGCGCGAACATCGAGAATGGCTCACAGCAGTAGCGCTCTTGAGAAATGAATCAACTTGGGCCCTACAGTTCGAAGAACAATAGGATTAGAAGTGTTTTCGAGTTATGTGCACATGATTTCGGAAAACTCTGGCAACAGCTAATCCAACTTCACACAGCAGTTTTTTTTTCAAATCCGAAGCATGTTTATCTTTGTCCGTAGTGCCTTTTCCACACATAAAATTGTTGTTGGCGTGGTGGGCGAGTTAGTGGATTAGCGGTTGTTTTTTCACCGATCTTTCTCTGTCAGGCGCGATTCCTTCAGTGTATTTGTTGTTTAGCTTTTGCAAACGCCGTGAACATTATGCAGCAGGAGAATATGCAGCAGATTTGCCAATACATCCGCACCGGTGACGAAATTCTGCGAAATGTAAAAACTTTAATTTGTGATAACTCTGCTCCTTGCCATTACAGAAAACGATTGAAATCTTCGAGGCGATGATCGCAGGGGAACGGCAAAAAATCGCCAAGCTTTTTCGAGAAGTTGTTTTTCCAGCTTTACAATTCATGAAGGACATGAAAGAGAGTCTCGAAAATTGCAGTCCGTCCTTAATGGAGAAGCGAAACAATTTTTTCACTCAAAAGAATCACGCGAGTAGAGAATTGCGAGACGCAAGACGCCAAATTTTGGTTCAACTTTTAATTACGGAACGGATCAATGATGACCTCACTCAGGTAGTGTTTCACTGGCTAAGGTGTCTTCTACGATATTGCGCAATACAAGTTTTACAAGTTGTATTCCCAGGGTTCACAGCTTTTCGCTGGCTGAGTCACGGGGAGACGAGGCTTGGTCCCGTGAGAACGAACGTACTGCTCAGGCGTGTCCGGTGCCGGGTTGGGAGGGGCTTCGTGGTGTCGACGGCGGCTCTTCCTGCGCAGCGCTCCCTCTTCCGCGGTGTCGAGGGCGGCGGCGGCTTCCCTTCAGCGTTATGATATCATTTGCAGTTGAGAAACGATATATCGATGGAGGAAACACGTTTGAATTATGAGAAAAAGAAGCTGCTTTTTCAAGTGTTTGGAGCTGCTGCCATTACAAGTATTTCCGGAATAATAGCTATTGCATCAGACCGGGGTCATTTGGTATGAACAGTCGATATTTATCATGTCTATTTTATTGTATTTAGGCTGCATTGAGCACAGCCGCCATTGTACCGAGTATTGTAGCAAGTCAACAAGGCGTGGAAATTTCTTACAGGAGGCTCATAGTCTTGAAGAAGCAACACGGCGGCCTAGAACGTGCGAACCAAATAACATTAAAGTGTAGTTAAAGAAGGTTTTAGGCTCATTACAAGTGGAAACAGCCATATTGAGCAAGCTGCGTCTCACTGAAACGGCTAACGAGGTTCTTGTGCAACAGATGGTGGTGCAAATATTGCGACTTGATGCCTTACTTAACGACGTTGAAAAGTACCGGCCAATCGTGACAATGTGGGTTGATCTGCTCGATGCTCTTCAACCAATAATGCGTCAGTCAAGCATTTCGAACCATTCTTGGAACAGACTAGTCTCTCAATTGCCAGAACTCTTTGAAAATCATCGAGCAACTTTAACGATTGCAGTTGATGATCCAGATATTCTCAGCTTGTCTGAAACAGATCTTCTTTGGCGGTTTTTTTCTTATTTAAGGAATTGCGGAATTCCGGTGTACGCTGCATTGCACATAGTAGCTCTGGTTTATTTCTCTCTCACATTTTTGTAGCGTCTTGGTCGAATAAATAATACTTATAGATGGCCGTCGCACAGCTAAACCCTAAAAAGAAAAAAACGCCAGTTAACAAAATACCGTGTCGTTTAACAAATCACGAAAATTGTGGGCTATTTGACGGTTGTCACTCACGAAGAGCATCACTCCTTGCAGGTTTGTTTGTTGGTGCAGGTCCTCGAACGATAAGACCTCTCTCCATTGACTCTTCAGGTTGCGCAATCAAGCCGGTTCCATTTTTTCTTGGAATATTTTTTGAAAGATGTACATACCTGTCTTCATCGGACCAAAGCCTCTCTGTTCTGTTCTCATCCGGAACATTGCTTTGATCCCTGGGGTTAGAAGAGAAAGCTATATCGTTGATTTTTGTTAGTCATCGATTCGAAGACTCAATGTTAGTTGTGTTTTCTAGGTCCTGTAGTGTCTCATATTGCGTTTTAATTCCTTAGAAGCTTCATCAATTATCCCCACACAAGTGGCGAAAAGGGCTGGAAACGTGAGAAGCCGGAGAGACTCTCTGATGCGTCATCCACTTGATACCATTTTTTTTATATTTTCGTGGGTCCTATAAAGTTGGGATCGCAGCTCGGCGAAACAACTGTTCCAATGCCGGGCTTTGAAGGTGCGATGGTTTCTGCTGTGTCTTCCATTTCTGATTCTAAGCCTACCGTAGAAGAACAAGAAATGCCTGCTTTTGATTTGGACATCAGCAAAATTGAGAGGTACGCCTGTTTCTTCATTCGTTTTTTACAATTGATTGAGCAGTGACGGAGAGCTGGCCGGAAGAGCCCTCCGCGACTTCACAGAATATAAAGAGATCGAGATGGAAGAGCCAACGGTGCAAGAATCGACAAAGTTGGAAAAGGTGAGCTGAGATTTACCCTGACAAAAATGTGTTCGTTGAAAATTGTAGAAGTTAGGTATCGAAGCTGTTCATTCAAACACGAAACCTCTCTCCATAAAAGATTGCTCCTCCGTCTCTCGAGTTCTCGTGATCTACACTGGTGGCACCATCGGAATGAAGACCCAGAAAGATGGAGGTGAGCATTCATGAGCATCGAGATTTCGAAGTTTCATTCCTTATTCATGTAAGAGCGAAATTTTTCGTTTCAGTGTACGCTCCCGAAGTCGGGTTTCTTCCGAAAGTCTTGCTCAACACGCCTCGCATGAACGGTAGGAACATAACGTTACCACGAAATTTTTTCCTTCATGAGGGAAACACGAAATTTATGAACCTTTCAGATTGTGACTTCGACAGAGAACAATACCGTGACGACGAGCGTCCTTCCTGTGTGCTGCCATTCGTGAGCGGGATGACGAAGCGCGTTATCTACTGGGTGCTCTTAAGCTTTAATGTCAACAACTCTCTGTCTCCTTTTAGATCGAAGAATATGAGCCTCTCCTCGACAGCAGCGACATGTCCAGCGACGACTGGATTCGCATTGCAAAAGACATCGAGAAGGTTTCTTAAGAAAGAGAAGTTCTAAATGTGTTTCAGAACTACAACGACTATGATGCTTTCGTAATCCTGCACGGCACGGACACCTTGGCCTTCACAGCAAGCGCTCTCTCATTTATGTTGGAGAATCTCGGAAAACCGGTCGTTGTCACTGGTTCAATGGTAAGTTTCGACTGAAAAGCTTTTCTTTGTCAAGCCGCATTTGCCAATTCCTTCTTTCCCTTTTCGGTAACGTAAAAAACGATATTTCAGATTCCCTTGGCGGAAGTGCGCTCGGATGGTCTGGACAACATCATTGGCGCTCTGATCGTTGCTGGGAGTTTTACTCTTCCTGAGGTTTGCCACGACCAAAACCATAAACATAAGATGTTCCAGGTGTTGGTCTGGTTCCACAACAATCTCCTGCGTGGGAATCGGGTTACGAAAATGAACAATCTGTCGTTGGACGCCTTCAGCTCACCGAACGAGACGCCCCTTGCGACGATGGGAATCACATTTCAAGGTTGCCTCGTTGACTTTCAGTAGGTTTCAGTTCCACAAGAAATCGACGCCACCGACGGCCTCAAAGATCTCTTCACGGTTCATAGCGGGCTTTGCAAAAACGTTGGCATTCTTCGCATCTTCCCTTCGATGCCCATTGAATGGGTTTGTTTCAAAAATTTTACAAGAGTGGAAACGGAAATGCTTTGAGATCGAGACAGCACTTCGACCTCCAACAAAAGGAATCGTCTTGCAGACCTTCGGTTCAGGAAACATGCCATCGACACGGAACGATATCATCAATGTATGTTTCGCAACTTGGCAATCGGTGGTTTAGGTGCTGAAGCAAGCAGTAGGTGGAGGAGTGATCATCGTAAATTGCACGCAATGCCCGTATGGCCAAGTGGACACCCAATATGTCACCGGAAAGGTACAATCGGGATTTGTAAGAGGGATTATCGCCGGGGTTTTGCAGATTCTCGACGACATTGGTGTGATTTCTGGTGCTGATATGACTTCCGAGGCGGCCATGACCAAGCTGGCTTATGTCCTTGGCAAAGAGGAATGGAGTCTTGAGGAGAAGAAAAATGTAAGCGTAGACTGTGTTGATGGAGCTCTTTTCAGGCGATGAAACGAAATCTTCGCGGCGAGATGAATGCAGTGAAGAGACACCCTTCGTGGAAGCATTAGGTGCACTCCTAGGGACAAACTATTGTATTATACAATCCCTTGCATTTATCCTACAGTTGGAACCTGTACGATTGTGCAGTGCGTCACGAGTTTTTCATTGCTTTTCTTGATGTGCAATATATTAGTTAGTGTATGTATGCGTGTAATCAAGAAGGCCACTCTAATAAACGAAAATTGTCGCGGACATCACGACAGTCATTATGAAGATCTCGTGCGGCGCGCTGAATGTGGAAGGTTGCGCGCCCTCTTACGAATTTCACCCGGTTGCCTCCGTTTCCTCCTACAATCGTTCTCTTTATTCCACTTATCTTATTGCTTTCTTGAGATGACTGAAATACTGGTGCTAATTGCAGGGTTGACTCCTGGCCACAATTTTATCTTGCGCCTCCCAATTGTTCGTTCAATCGGGATCAAGGATGCGTCGAAGTGCTCGAATTGCCGCCATAAAGAAGGCGAACACTCGTCCAGCTTCGGCAGAAAAGAAGGACGAACCCCCAAGAAAGATGCTTCGTCTTGCGAAGAAGTCCAAAGCGGAAAAGGCCACAATTTCAGATCTTCCGGATGATATCTTGGTAATCTTGAGATCTCCATTTGAGACTAATTTGAATATTTTTTTCTGTATTTTATGATTTCACCTTGGTGTTTCTTTTTTCAGGGCTGCATTCTGAGCCACCTACGCGTGCCGCAGCGTCTACGC
The DNA here is from genome assembly GCA_034700245.1 of Poikilolaimus oxycercus. Lineage (NCBI taxonomy): Eukaryota > Metazoa > Nematoda > Chromadorea > Rhabditida > Rhabditidae > Poikilolaimus > Poikilolaimus oxycercus. The sequence continues at coordinate 7,482 of JAQIXL010001720.1, read as the reverse complement.
GTCGAGAAGGTCTGTAAAAGATGGACGGTCGCCGCCCGAGCGTATGCATATCTCTTGAAACGGTGTCGTCGTCGCTTGTTGAGTCTCCAAATCTGGTGGTGGGAGATTGACGCAAAGTTTGAACATTTTAGGATCGGGCAAATGAGTGTTTTTTTAGGTTCAGTAAAGTCATCGCCAACGGTCTCGCTCATTCACCCCTCACGGAACTCGTCCTTGGCAGCGTTCAACTTTCATCCGATGCTTTTCAGTTACTGAAGCCTATTGCACGACGTCTCAAGTCCCTGACCCTGCTCGGCCTGGATGTTTGTCGCTTGACATCTCACTAATTCAGGATTTATGTAGGAGGATGAGCACGCTGACGCGATGACAGAATTCGTTAGCGAGTGTGTTGCGCTCGAAAACCTCGACGTCTCTAACACAATTGTGGAGCGTGGCGATGTTCTCTTTCCCGCGTTACCAGCGACTCTCACGAAACTTAAAACGAGTAGCTTTCTCGATGAGTGAGTTTTGCCAGCTCACATATGTTCCTTTCGTCTAGCGCAAAGTGCAATTTTCATCTGGGCAAAAGATGCCCGCAGATGAAAGACTTCACAGTGACTTGGGAAGATCCTGAATACTTCACGAAGTGCTCTTACGACTTTCTCCTCGCTTGGACAACAACGTGAGTATTCAACTATGCAAATTTGTCACCAAAACTTGCGCAATAATTGTTTTCAGTCTCGAAAAATTGGTTCTGAGAAACGTAAACCCCGAAGGAGTGAAAATGTCGCAAATCGCCGAACTCACAAATCTTAGAAGCTTCTCCTTGGGAGACAGCTCGATCGACAAGGAGGTTTTGCTTTTTTCCATTCGTTCGACATGCTTAGGTTCTTGATGCAATCGTGAACAATTGCGAAAATCTCACGGAACTTCGGCTAACCAACGAGGGCCGAGAATATCCTTTCGGAGACTTAGCATTTTACGATTCGCACCTCAATATCTTAGCTCGTCGAGGAAAGCTACAGGTTGATATTTGTCAATTGTTCTTCTTTACCCGTATGTAGAGTCTGGTTGCTTTTGGGTGCGAAGGCGTGTCGTGCAAAAGCATCAAAGCTTTTATTGAGAATTCACCGGTGCGTGGTTTTCACTTTGTGCATCTGACGATTCATTTTCAGGAATTGAAGTTCTTGCGTATCGAATTCTGCGACATCGATGGATTGAATAGTGTTGCAGAGATGCAAGATATGCACCTTTGGGTGCTATCCTTTAATCAACGGCTTCCTATAAACCGCAAGCATCCACACATCGAATTCTACCACCGCAAATTTCATTGTATCAACGATTTTGTCTCATTTTGAATTAAAAAATTTTGCTGCCCTTCAAACGAGAACGACAAAAGCATTAATAGTATAGCCTGTATTAGGCAGCAGTACTACAATAATACTTATCCCAGAAAAAAAAAACAAGAAATTGCGCAATTATAGAGAGGATTGCGAAATGGTGGTGCTAATTGCCGAAGTCAAATCTGGTCATACTTTTATCAAAAGTCCCACATTTGTTGTTCGGGTCAGTCCGAATCGAGGATGACTCGAAGTGCTCGGGTTCTCGCCAAGAAGAAGGTCAACGCTCGTCCGGCGCCGAATGAAGAAAAGGACGGTCGCCCACGGAAGGCTCTTCGTCTCATGAAGAACATCAAAGAGGAAAAGGTCTCAATCGCCGACCTTCCGGATGACGTTTTGGTAATCTTCAAATATTTTTTTGACGAAGTCATTGCACACATACGTTTTGGCGTTTCTTTTTTTCAGGGAAGCATTCTAAGCCAGCTGTGCGTGGTGCAGCGTCTTCGCGTTGAGAAGGTTTGCAAGAGGTGGATGATCATCGCACGAGCACATGCTTGGTCAACAACAAATAAGCTCGAATACAACGACTTCTATGACAACGACGACGACGAGAAAACGGCGGAGATCACAGCAGAAAAAGTTGGCATTCCCCTTTTCCAACAAATGACTCTTTAGATGAGCCATCTCTTGGAGCGTTGTGGCCGCTACTTGCGCTCTCTTGAAATAAACAGGCACATGAAGAGATTTATTGATACAGAGTTTGAAATTTCTAAATCGGACTAAGTAACTGCTTCCAGATACTGTAAAATCATCGCGGATGGTCTCGCTCAGTCGCCCATCACGGAACTCTTCCTCTGCAGGGTGAAGCTATCATCCGATGCTTTCCAGCTTCTGAAACCCATTGCAGCTCGTCTGAAGTCGCTCGTGATGCGCCGCCTCAATGTTTGTGGCCAGGAATCTCACAAATTCTCGATTCATAGGAGGAGAGGCATGCAGCAGCGATAGTTGATTTCGGTCGCGACTGCGTTGCGCTAGAAAGCCTCGACATTTCTGGTACCATTAGGAGCAGCGGTAAAGATCTGTTTCCCATTTTACCAACGACACTGACAAACCTGCAAATTCACTGTCTTAATGAGTCAGTATTCCGCTTCAAAACATTTTTCTTTCTAAAGTGTCAACAGCAACTTATATTTGGGCAAGAGATGCCCGCAGATCAAAGATTTTACAGTGACTTGCTGCAAAGCATCCGATTACTTTGATGAGAGCTCCTTTGACTTTCTCTTGCATTGGACAACAAGGTGAGTGTTTAGGTTTCTGGAGGCCTTGCATTTGCTTTAATTGTAAGCAAACTTGACAACACTTTTAGCCTCGAGAAACTGGTTGTGAAAAGATTGGAGCCACGCGAAGTCTCGATGTCGCAAATCGCTGAACTGACCAATCTCAAGTGACGCCAGAATCAACGAGGAGGTTGTTTTTCCTCCTTTTTTTGCAAATTGCATGCTTATTGTTAGGTTCTTGATGCAATAATCCACAACTGCGAGCATCTCACTGAGTTCCGTCTAACTAAAGATGCCGAAGATGTCGACTGACCGTTGGCGCTAAGCGATTCTCACCTCACTCTCTTAGCCCATCGAGGAAAGCTTGAGGTTGACAATTGTTCTTTGTCTTTCCCCTACTTGGGATGTTTCAGAAAAACAATGTTAATTTTTTTTTGAATTTCTGGATTATGAATAAAGAATGTTTGCCAATAGCAATGAAGACTATGGGGTGTTTGAGACAGTTAGCGTCAGGGCCGGGCGGGATCCCGGTTCCCGGATTTCCCGGGGTTTTTGGACCCGGGATTCCCGGTTCCCGGTTTTTTGGGTAAAATCCGGGAATTAAACCGGGAAATTCATGATGATTTACTTCTTTCACAGGGTCTTTCTTTCAAAGTTTTTGTTTGATTTCTAACAGAAATCCACTAGTGGATGAATATGTTCGTCGAAAGAACGATTTCAAAGCCTGTTTTTAGAGAGCAAAATTTCTTCCCTCAACCTTTCGTTTCGCGAAAATTTTTTACTCTCGAACAACTTCCCGATTCCCGGTTCCCGGTTCCCGGATCCCGGTCATTTTTGGCTAAAATTTCCCGGATCCCGGTTCCCGGAAATTTCGACAGGCCCGGGAATCCCGGTTCCCGGTTCCCGATTTCCTAAATTCACTTCCCGCCCAGCCCTGGTTTGTAGTGCAAGTAAACAAGACTCTTGAATAATATCGCCCTTTCATCGAGGATTTATTGAGAAGTACACTGAGACGTGCCAGTTTCTCTTCTGGTCCGGGTCCAACAGAACTCAAACGAGATACATTTAGTGGAATCATTGTTGTTTATTCACAAACGATTTCGGAGAAGGGAGGAAACTTGCCCATGCTGGCAAATGGTGTTGATGGCATTGCCTCTGGTATCTCCAGCGCAACTAGTTCAATCGAATGAATTCGAGCTTTTCGGTTATTACACGGAAGGCCAAATTGCGAGAGAGTGCATACTTGAGATGCTGTGAGTCGCTGTTACAAGTGCCTGCTTTGATTCTTCGAACACGATAAGTGTGCTGGTGACGCCATCTTCCCAACTGCTTTCCAATTCGTCTTTTTGCACGCGCTCTTGCCATGTCACCGTTTCAACTTCTCGACTAAATTACGGTCACAGCTAGTACGCCGTTCGAAGGATGGACCAGGCATTCAAATTGTTGAGAACTTGTCAAAGAAACGAAGGAAGGATGAATCCAAAATCTCTGCGTTTCACGGTTTCATTGGCTTCATTTAAGCAACGATAAATATTGCGCGCAATGATGTGCTGATGGAACACATGTTGGGGGAGCGCAGCTTGTCATGAATAGCAGAGTATGTAGTGATTGTGTGGGCTCGTCGCGTTCGCGATTTACTCTTGCTCACATCTCTATGTATTTGGGGTCAGCAATTAGCACATTTCTCCTTTCCATAGCACCTCGAGACGGTCAGTTGGCACCCCGCTTTCGCGGCGCTCTTCGCGTCTCTTGGAGATACGTTGTTTTGCCACTTCACTGTTCCTCTTTCAAGCTAAATTCAACCAACTAAATTCCACTCAGTAACGCGTTGATCTAATGTCTCACCACATGAAGGCCGAGCAAGAAATATGCATGGGGTAGGTTTTCGCCCTTTACTTTGACCTGATAAAATCTGAAACTGACGATTGCCTCAGTTTTTTTTTTTGCAGCAGCACGGGCACTCGAAGCCCGGCAACGGAGTATCTCTACAACCCAGTCAAGAATAAGACTGCTTTTGGAAACTTCGCCAACCAACTTCATGTCTCTGATGTTGAACTGGTAAACCCGGATGGTTTTTGTTTCAACAATGAATTTTCAGGTAGTGGAGACGGAAGATGGCAGGGTCTCCTACTTTGCACCGCCTCAATTGCTTATTCAGGCAAGTTTTGAAACGTATCCAAGTAAGTTTGCCCTCTCTTTAGGCAAGTGAAATCTTCACGGACAAGTTTCGCGACGATCCTTACACTTCCGTGATTGTTATCGGAGATATTGGCTTTGACACGGTGACGACGACGCTGTATTTCCTTCAGGTTGAACTGTTTGAAACTTATCCAGTCCTGGAAATGTTCAGACGATAGTCCCATCACCGAGTCTTCGCGAAGTGGATGTTTCGAATTGCTGTCAACTCGCGGTTTTTAGTCTGCTGTATAAGTGAGTCTTTCTTTCGTTAATGTTCAGATTGGGATCTGGCCTTTGAACCGATTCGTCATGTTTAGAGCTTGGCACGTTCATGGACTATGTCAGCGTCTGTTTCAATCCGACATTGCGAACATCGCCGGAGATGAGCTCAGCAAGTTGTTCGAGTTCCTAGTAAGTCTCAACATTCATTGACTTCGTGGCAATCCTTCAGGCTCGCCGCGATGAGCACCGCAATACCTGGCTCTATCGTCGGATCTTCGACTTCATGCTTGATACGTTTAGCCTGGATGATGTAGGTTTCAAAAAGAAAAGAACTTGCGCTCTGCAGCTTGAAGTGCTGGATCTCCCGGATCGCGTCGCAAGGGACATGTTCAAGGTGCGCTTTGCTGCACACCACGAAAATATCGGTTTCAGAGAAAAGCGCGTCGACTTCAAGAGACCGCTGTCGTAGTCGGAAATGTTCAGAGGAATCCACATATCTCTTCGCTGCCCTCGCCCTCGCCGCCTGCTTCGTCAAGTCGAGTTCCAGTTGGCATTACACAAGTGAAAAGTGGGTTTCAGCTAAAGTTAAAGACTACGACATTTAGCTGAACCCGTAGTTCCCGAGACGGTTGAGATCGACAGCGACGAGGATGAAGGGTACACGGGCGATGCCATTCCCATCACGATGAAGATGGTTCGTTTGTAATTTCCCAGAGTCAGTCCTTCAGCCGAAATATGACAGTGAGAGTCCGGGTCCAAGCAGTGCAAGGGCGGGCAGTCTACCTGCAGGTTTGGTTGAAACTTAGAATGAGAGGGTTCTTGAAGAATATCAAGAAGCATCAAATCGAATCCGTCACGATCAGTACTTCATCGACGTGCCCGAATTCAACATTAGGACGGACATTGCCACACTTGCGGTCGACTTTGGAGGCAAGGTAATCGGCGGTTTCGAGCTGTTGCTATTTTAAATGTACAATTGACTTGACAGTTTGAGGGCATCGTATCCTTTGTTTAGAAACTAACCGAATCGAGTCGCAGCATCAGTACGATGACGAGGGGTATCCTCAAAGCTGTTCGTTTCTACAATATTTTCTGAAACTTATCCGCTCCAGGCGATTCCCGACCATCTTCAAACAGGCATGACTGGTGCCGTATCGACGAACAATTACTACGTGCCGCTCTCTGTTGGCAGTATCAGCGCCATTTCTGGTAGTCATCATACTTTTCTCGCAATTTCGCTTCAGGTTACATCATCGAGTTTCTGCAACTCACGAATCCATTGCAAATCCAGCAACTTCCATCGTTTGTTCGATTGACGGCAACTCGATACTTGTGAGAGACCTTGAACCGTTACCACAATCTTCTCTTCAGTGATCGTATTCGTTCCACTTTCAACATCACCTCAGCACCGCCCGATCGAGTGATCAAGAAACGAAGCCGTGCATCGGAGCAGGCGCTTTTGTTGAAGAGAATGAAGGAGGGCGAGGAGCTAGGCTTCAACTTTGGCGGCGACGATCTCTCCGAATCTCTTTGAATATGGACTTCGCAGTTTCAAGCAATACACTTTCATAATAAAGAATCCGCGTGAAATTAAAGTGGGAAAGGAAAATGAAAATGATTTTTAACATCTGAAAAACCGAGAGCCTTTTGCAGTCTTGTTGTTGTCATAGATGAGGAACTGTTTTGTTCAAATAATTAGGGAAGATAGCAGTTTCACACTACGCTCGCGAGGAAAACCCGAGAACTCACAGTCAGTGCACTGGGGAGACATTCTATTTCTTGATTTTCATAATGTCATGCACATCACATGCAAGAAAGCGTTTCGCTTGCGATAAAACTCTATGCAAACAACGGCTTCTATACAATCTTGTTGCCAAGTATTCGAAGGCGCAGAAAAGAGCTGAACATATTCGTCGGCCGAGCTTCGTCGGCTATCGGGCTCGAGCATCCTTCCTCTTCACATCAAGCGCCGGTTTCACCGTTCCTGTATCAAATGTGCAATCGGTCGCTTAACAGTCTTGTTCGTCGCTTTGGCATTTGCAACAGCACTTCAATTTGTTAGACGTGGCGTTTATTGGTTGCGAGCGTTAGTATCACACTCTGCTGTTTCAAACCGTGCCCTTATGGAAAGTAGGATCTGCTTATTAGTAGCCCGTGCTCACGCTTGAGATAAGGAAATGAAACGCGAAAGGTAAAAGTCCGCGTCGTTGAGTAGAGTAGGTTTGAGATTTTTGTCCAAGTGGTCGACTCAGTACTTTGTATCATCGCGTTGCCTCTGTGAATCAAAATGTGTTAGGAACAGAAAGGGAGAGGTGGACCGCCTTGTCGGTGAACTCGAGCCCTTCACAACGCGAGAACAAGGGGATTCGTTGGATCCTAGCAGGGTTGTCCAAGTTATTAACCGGTTAGTAACCGGTTAATAACCTGGTCGCGCAGGTTAAGTTAAGGTTAGGTTAAGCCTTGCGTCCAAGGGGCAGGTTAAGGTT